>JAULBS010154322.1:0-26528 GCA_032355785.1 Symmetromphalus regularis
CCTCCTCACCCCCCCCCCCCCCCCCATACGAATTTCGTTGCCTTCAGTATGCAAAATGGCAAGTCATATAAAAAGGTAAGTCCCTGAAAGTGTAGCTTATTTGAGGATTTAATATGTCTGTTAGAGTTCGTCCATCCACGGTTGTTAACATGTTTCTATTCGTGCACAACATAGGCTGGTGGGGGGGGGGGGTGAAGGCAGTGAAAATAGCATATAAATTTAAGTTAATCATTAAAATTTAAGAAAATTAAAATCCCAACCCACTCAAAAACATTTTTAGGGAGGGTGAGTGAAAATTATTACTGCGTACGATACAAGTGTAAGAAATGTGAACATCTTAACACATAATACCTTATGCTTGACATTAATTTAGAATTATACGCAGTTAAAGGCGAGTACACACGCTGAGGTGATACGTCGGTCTCTGGAGAGAAGCAGACGATAAGAAATCTTGTGATCAGTTCTATTTATGACCAACAATTCACTTTCAAAGAACAACCGCGAACATACTGTCTAGCCCACACACGAACACGATAACCATTATGTAAACCCCAAGTCAATGTGAAATTATTGCTGTAGAGCGTGAAGTTGTCCTTTGGCTAGTTGGCAAATGGTCATCATTTGGTCATTAGCTGTAAACCTCTCAACACTTTGTATATAGTTGTTGCTTCAATAATTATGCACTATCGAGGTAATTTGAAAATATTTAATTTATATTTATTACGTCCTCCAAAGTGATTACATTGTTATATTATTCACAACTGTGTTTTCACACACCGTAAAATCGAAAGGATATATCTAGGCAACACCGTGAGTTTACACTAAAGTAGCTGCCAGAAAATTCATGTCACCAGATGTTCGTGGAAAATGAGCATATCCTTTCTTGGCTCTTCTACTATAATAAGTTTATAGGGATGATATTTTTTGTTAATAAATTATTCTTATGGGGTGTAATTAAATGTGGAAAAATGTGAGTTTCAATGGTTCTGTGGTAGAACATCGGTCTCCCAAGATGAAGACAGTGGTTCAAAACTCGTTGGAGGCTGGCTTACATTTGACTACGTGTCAAAATATTCAATAGCCGATTAATAATAATTCAATGTGCTTTAGTAGTGTCGTTAAACAAAAACAAATGTGAAAAAAATATTGGTTCCATGATTAAACTTGGAACTGGAATCTCTTTCCTAGAACAAAGGTTCTTAAACCTTGGAGATGTATTACATCAGAACATAATCCAAGAAAATACTTGGGATCATTTTATTCATCGAATGGATTCGAACCTAGTATCCATTAGCCTTGAGTCCCGCGACCTAACCACTGTGTCATCTAGGTCGGTAGCGATACACTTGCGCATGCACACGTAGAATAAATACGATTGTCTAATTGAAATAGTGTTAAGAGATGAGAATGTGTGAATGAGAGAGGTTGTCAACGCCGAAGCTCATCTACCAGGTGCCGTTCACACATGTGGCGTGCACGTGAAGTATTCCAGACATGTCCACGCAGCACACACCACTTTATTACTGTTTATATTCCATCTCGCCAGCCCCGTCTTCAGACAACTACCATGATTTATAGGTACTAACTGCGACACAAGTTCGAAGAAATCTGGTCATAAAGTAGCTCCGTCCGTGGCAACAGTTATGGCTATGGAATGAAGAAAAGCCAAGCCACTGTACAAATAAATAGTACTCATACCAGGAGGTAGAACACGAACCTGAAGTGCAATGGCTTATAGGATCCGTCTTCTGGACATACTGGAATATGTTCCATTGAAATTTAGTCCATCCATTTAAAAACTGCAGGAGAGGAATCCATTGCTTACCTGAAAATCATTACAGATGAGAAAATGTCAAAACAGGAGACCAGTTTGGGCTAAATTACTGAAAAAAGGAGGCCTGAAACACTTGCAGCATTACATTTTCAAGCGAGTTTGAGTCATTCGCCTGTAATGGAGATAATCATTCATGGACTTGTAATTTTGAAAAATGCACGTTAAAGAGACACTGGTGCTAATGATAAGAGTAGCTAATACGATGGAAGTTGGTTTTCTATAACATAGTAACTTCTCAACCTCTATTCAGAACAGACGGTTAGGCTTAAGGACATTGTGACTGAATTTAATTGGATATAAGTACGATACTACGTCTTATATGTACTAGCAGAAGCAGTGACGTTCGAGAATATAACTATGTCGACTAAAATGAAAATGAATGTAGTTAATTGTGAAACTAGCGCTAGGAGTTGGAATGTAATCACTTTAATAAGAGGTTTATTGGTTTCCATGTTACAGAAAAACAACTTCCACTACATTAGCTACTCTTCTGATTAGCACCAATGACTATTTCCAAATACAACATAGGACACTTCATGGACATTTCGAGGTTTGTTTTAACAGACATCTAATTGCGGATACTATGTTGTGAGTAGTTCATGAATGTAGAATGTTACGTTTTTGTCACAAATAACTTTTTCCGTGTCTTGTACAGAAATTAAAAAAAAATGTAGTTATGTACTGCTCATCTTAAACATGTTATCTGATGCCTCGAACAAGATCAACGAACACGTTCAATTTCTATTTCTACATCAATATCTTAATCGAATTATTTAGGTCAAAGTGACTGTTTCACATATCTTTGTTTTGACCGTCTAAAGATTTCCACCAGCCACCCTTATTGGCTAAGTTGTCTCCCTTATCACTGAACCGATAACGTTGGGTTTGCTTGCGGCAAGTATTCCGCCCGGCAAGTATTCCGCCCGGTAAGAATACCCTGACCACGTGCAGACCATAAATCTCTATAACTGTCTTTGAGGCATTAGTGGCGTTCATTCTTTGCACGAAGTGAATGCACTGCCATCTGTCCTACACAGGGGGCCCAGGCCGCTTCCGTTAAGTGTTAAAAAGGTGCAGTAGTTTCTTTTGGCCATGCTTAATGATAAAACCAGGCATGTTTTGTCATCATAGTTGCCGGATTTTGGCATACTTTCAACGCTTGCCTGTTTTCATAAACGTTGTGGGTAACATTGCCACAATACTTTCAAGTATCTGCATACCACAAAACACCGTGTATCGAGAGATCGTTTCATTGTGATTTTCTTCTTGGAATATATCTGATATTTAAGAGAAAGTGATATGTAGGTTTAAATGCGATTCCCAGATCGTGAAGAAATCTGAATAATATAAATGATGTAGTATCGAAATTCAAAAGTGTTATCTTTTTTAAAAGCACATTCAGAGGCCAACTGGCGTTGAAGCTAAATAGTGATGATCAGAATTCATGAATCACTGTAAAAACATTGTTAACACCAGGGGTTCGTGAACCTTTAAAATAATTATCCTCACCATCGGACATTGTTTTAGTCGGTGACGCATAACTTTCAAATCTGTAATGATATTAGATCCTGTCACACCCTCACAAAACTTTTAAAATCCAGACATACATATTAGAAGTCTTCAGGATTTTAGTAATTTAGTAAAGTATCAATTATTATTTACAATTTCCTTGGTGTTGCAATGACGTTAGTCTGCATACTTTGTGGAAGCTTAAGTCCATACTTTAAAAGTGTTATAATCTAAACCTGCATCATTGCAGGAGGTACAACGAATGTACAGACAAAATTGAAAGTCTGGGGAAAATAACAAACATGGTTCTAATTGTTTAGGTAAAGGTTATAGTATCATCACCGGTGTCATCTGTCATAGACACAGTCTTTATGTGTCATCCGATATTTCCACCAAGATTTTCAAACCACATGTGTTGTCAAAATAAGGTATTGAATTATTTTAATCAATGCATAAAATGCATAATTTATAATGTGTTAATCTCTATACTATATAATTAATAAATATTAAACAGAAACAAATGTTTCATTTTTTTATATTATATATGTATACATGTGACTGATAAATTCCATTCTGTCATATTGAGGTTTATGGTCTCGGTAACATTTCATCACTTTCAGAAATGTTATTCTTTTCTTTTTTTTCAAAGAAGAAAAATTATTTGAGCTGATCGTTTGAGTCCACCTGTCTGTTGCAGAGATTCAATTTGTCAGGTTAGAAAAATATCATTTTGCAGGCAAAGGTCTTTAGATTTTGAGAGCGATTACTGATCGGTTACAAATGAGCTTTGTGAGAAGCGGGGACAGCCGTCTCGGGAGCACGGCAAGAGACTTCATGGAAATGCAGTGACAAATTGCCCAAACACTTGATACACGTTAAGTGGCTGGCGAAACCTGGTGGTTGAAAACGCGATTCAAGCTCTTCATGTTGCGGAGTGTATCCGTGTGTCTATTGTCTATATGTGCTATGAACGTGTCTGAGAGAGAGAGACAGACAGACAGACAGACAGACAGACAGACCCACAGACAGGCAGTCAGACAGACGAGGGAGGATGAGAGACAGACAGAGGAACACAGACATACAGAACGACAGACAGATATTGTTAGAGAAAGGAAAGGAAGTGGAGAGAAATATAGAAGGGTGTATCACATGAGAAAAGCTACAACTTCGCAATACTGTTAGAAATAAACAATCGCTATAGAGAATGTTATGTCATATAGGCTAAAAAATGTGTTAATTGTTTTATCAGGCTAAAGAGATGAAAACCGAACTAATACTTAAAAGGATTTCATTTGAAATAATCACAATAGAAAGTAACCATGTCTGGCTGCTGTAAAATAATATATGCGTACACCATCATTAGACCTGGTAACTATAAAGAAATTATTTGAACACCAAATACAAGCGTATGCGTTTCATAAGTAATAAAATTCTCTTAAATATATTTTCTAAATGACAGCCATTTTGTGTTTTATTTCTGCGGGTGAAAGTTTGAAATTTCCACCCGACATACTGATACAGTTTATTTAGATTCAAAATCCAACAATTGGGTTAAAACGCTTATGTGCCGGGGATTACTTCAATTTGCCTATAACATTACTTTTAGTGCCTATATTTGGACGTTGTTGAAATCATATTTTTACCAGATATATTTAATATTTTATTCTAATACGTGTGATTTTTTCAGAAGTGTTTGCCTATTATATGAAAAAACCCCACTAAAACAATATGTTTTGACAAAGTTTGATGTTTCTTGTTTGACGGCTCATTATTTGGCTGACTGGCGTAATTTGTAAACATGACAGACATTCACTAGCAGACATTCACTAAAGGTTCGATCACACTACTCGTGTACATAAATTCTTGCAAAAATATTATTTGTATACAGACTTGTCACCATAACGTAATAGTTTCGTTTAAAACGGAAGACCAAAAAAGAAAGTATACATGCATGTTGTTTACATTTTTGTTTTATGGCATGGTCACAGAAATGGTCCATTGGCAACAAACATGTGCGCAACTTGTGTTATTATTGCACACAAACACCTCCCCTAAACGGTGTGGTTATCTAATTCTATAATTTCTACCATGAATGTCGTCTGGTTTATGAAATAAATGACTATTTATTACATGTATGCTTTCTTTTTTAATTGAGTATAGTTATAAATACAACGACACTGCTTACATCTGTACCCGTGATTGTCCTGCCGAGTGTTGCTTATCAAAGGTTTGACTTCAATTTGTTGATTTTGCAAAATATATTAAACAGTTCACAAATACATGACTCGTTTTATTTATGCTGCATATTCTGTTTAATAGCGGATATCTCATTACAAACTGTCTGACAAATGGGAATATGTTGAGTTTGTCAAATGGGAATATGTTGTGTTTGACAAATAGGAATATGTTGTCTGACAAATGGGAATATGTTGTGTTTGTCAAATGGGAATATGTTGTGTTTGTCAAATGGGAATAGGTTGTGTCTGACAAATGGGATTAGGTTGTGTCTGACAAATGGGAATATGTTGTCTGACAAAATTAATGGGAATATGTTTTGTCTGACAAATGTTAATGTTTTATTTGACCAATGAGAATACGTTATGTCTTTCAAATGGGAATGTTTTGTCTTACAAATGGGAATATATTTTGTCTGACAAATGGGAATATATTAAGTCTGACAAATGGAAATATGTTTTGCCTGGCAAATGGGAATATGTTGTGTCTGACAAATGGGAATATGTTCTGTCTGACAAATGGGAATGTTTTGCCTGACAAATGGGAATATGTTTGGCAAATGGGAATATGTTGTGTCTGATAAATGGGAATATTTTTGGTCTGACAAATGGAAATATTTTGTCTGACATATGGAAATATGTTGTGTGTGACATATGGGAATATGTTGAGTCTGACAAATGGGATTATGTTGTGTCTGACATATGTGAATATGTTTTGCCTGACAAATGGGAATATGTTTTATCTGACATATGCGAATATGTTGTGTCTGACTTATGGGAATATGTTTTGCCTGACAAATGGGAATATGTTTTGCCTGACATATTGGAATACGTTGTGTCTGACAAATGAAATCGTGTCTGACATGAGGGATTATTTTATTGGACAAATGAAAATATGCTGTGTCTGGCATATAGGAATGTTTTATTTGACAAATTTGAATGTTTTTTATGGTCTATCTGACATGGAAATATGGTGTATCTGACAAATGGAAATATGGTCTATCTGACAAATGGTATGTTTGATAAATGGGAAGAATCTGTATTTTTTTAATTGTATCATAGTAGAAGCACTGTGTGTAATTCAGCACAGTAATTAGTACTGGCAGACATAGTGCGTGCAAGTATGAGTGACACCAAACAGAATCTTTGTGGCTGTGTACGGATGTCTTTAGTGCAGCTTTGTCCATGATCATATACACGAGGTGGTGCTGCGCAACATAATCATGTGCAGCATTTCAAAGAAAGTCTGTACTTATCCAGAAAATTAGCTGCCCTGTCTCATAACAGTCTCCTGCTATCAAGACTCACATCTTTTTCTCTCACGGGGACGTGTCGCAGCCAATCAGATAGTTATTAACATAGACAACGTCATGGGGTGCATCTGACAAAAACTAACCAATCGAGAGACACGAGACATGGAATAATTGGCAACATCTGACAAATCAACAAGTGTGCTAGTGATATGAGTAAACAAGAACGACAGGCGGAGCTAGCGTTACTCTGGGCGGAGAATCACTTTCCAGTTTGTAGACACAGATACGTATTTTTCATCGATGAACTTATTACAAAAAGAAGTGACGAAATAATAAAATTACAAACTTTCTTCACTGCATTGAGGATATTTTTTTTTTAAATAAGAAATAACAAACATATATTAGACCCTGGGATTTAGATTATACATCTGCGCATTACACATTACATACATGTTTATTAATCTTTTAATTTTAAAATTACAATTCTGCAAGGTGCAGATAAGGTACCAATTATGTATAGACTAATTTATCAAACCACTAAATTGAAAATAAAACTTCACAATATGTTTCTTTATATTTTGCATTCTGTAATATTTATTTATGATGTCATTTTAAAAATTATTATTATTATCATTATTTTTTAAATCTGTTCATTATTGATGTATATGTACTCGGAAAGACAAAAATTATCATTGTCATGCATGTATTCAATATCGTATTTACCTATAGGCTTGGCAGGCTAAAGCCTAGGGCCTCAAAATCCAGCTGAGGTGTGTTCTTGTGAGTTTTGGTATTTTTTTTTGGTGTGTTGTTTTGCTTGTAAAATGTTATGTGGCTTTTGTATGTACTGTAGTTTTTAACAAGGGGCCTTCAATCTTTACATATCTTAGGGACTCGCCTAGTTTAAATCCGGCACTGCATGTATTCTGTATTACATCTAATAAGTTATTTGAAATAATGAAAAACGATAATTATGTCATGAAATCTAACAAAATAATCCATGTCAGTAAATGGGTGTTTTCATATTGGCCTTGTATGTCCAATAATAGGTGTCCTTGCCTGACAACCTATAACAAGGCCAATATTAAAACACTCATTTAAATACAGTTTTATTAATTAACATTCTGATAGTAAACTCATTTACATGGGGAAATGAGTATTTCTTCCAAAGGGTTTTGCTAACTTATTTCTATTTATTATTAAGATTTATTATTACAGTCGATGATAGGTGTGTTTGGGCAACATTTTCAACCATAATTTTAAAGCGGGAAACAATAAAGTTAATTTGAGAAAAATGGCCATTTACGTGCAATTATTCTGGTAATACAATCAAGAAGTAATTCTTTATTAATATATGTTATTGACCTTATTACATAAAGTAATATTACTTTTCAAGAATTGATCTATGATAGCTCAAATTAAAATGTTAAAGCATCATGATCCAATTAGTGTACTTCACAAACTGAGAAACATCAGTTGAAACTTAAACTGTAAAATCTGAACAGCTACTTTCGAACAAAATACTTATTTAAAATAGGTCAAATATCAGATTGTACAGTATACTGATATATAACGGTAATACATATAAAATATTATGTTTTAAAGGAATGTTTGTCCAAGGCTAGAGTCCTTCATAACTGTTATTCTTGGAGATATATTCCTGCTCCAGTTTTAATCATAGTATTGTTTTCTATATTACGTCACATTCCTCCCTGAATAGATCATTGAAAACATATCGCTGAAGTGTTTAAAACTATTGAATACCTCTCGGAATGTGTAAGTGCAAGCACCTGCTATTGTTATGAGATAAAGCGTAAACTGAAGAAGGCAATAAATAATGTCAAGAAGTTGTTTTTGTTACAGAAATCTGTGTAGAAACGTGGCTGCGTCAGATGACTAGTTTGATATTATGCCCACATAACTATCATTGCATTGTCTTCTAAACAAAATTAGGATTAATAATGTGTCTACTGGTGCTATTTAGGTACACTTGTACTGTATTTGTCTTATGAAGACATTTCTGAAAACTTTTCCCTTGGCTTGAATTAAAAATAGAGAATTTTTCTATATACTACCATTTAAATTTAAGTTTGTTTTATCTAAAGACAAACGCCTATAGAGAACATTGATTTTTATCATTATTATCTGCTATTGGACGTCAATACTACTAGAATTTATAAAATGAAAAATAATATATATAAATAACAATTATTGTTCATTTTACCATAATCAAAATTTCATCTGTGCAAAACACCAATACATCCCCGTCTCAGATTTACTAATCAAGAATGATCTTGCTTTGAATTTTTTTTGATTTGAAAGTTTTTGAGACATGTCTGATTAATCGCTCAATATCACCTGGTACATACACTCAATCCGGATCACAGATGACCAGATGAACACTACAAACAACAATCCTCAACATCAAAAATCGTTATTTAGTGAAGGCAGCATTTGTTGAAATGGATCAGATATATACTTATAAAACTATCTTTCTCAGAGTTGGACAATTTAGTAAGCATGAAATCATTCCTAGACAAAAGAATACTAAGGCGAACATATATGTGTATATGAAATGTTGGAATTTCAAGTTCATAAGAAATACCCATCACTTTTGAAAAGAAAGTAAATAACAGAAAGTACAAGTTCAGTTTCATACTTGGATGTTTATAAAGATACAAGAACTGGTACCCATCGGAGGCTGGCCCACACTTTGACTAGATGTCAAAATTTCCAAATGTATGAAATCCAATAGCCGATGATTAATAAATCAATTTTCTCAAGTGGTGTCGTTAAATAAAACCAACTGGCACCGTCAACAGCAAATTGTATGAACAAATGACAATATTTCCTCAAATAACTAGTATCAGCACTGTTTTTATAATGACTTATGAGCTGAGGGCCTTCTTATTCTACGTATACATCCATTGATATTTGTTTTGTGTAGAGATACGGCTTTGAACAAGATAAAGCACGGATAAAACAGCGGATTTGAACAAGATAAAACAGATGATTTGAACAAGATGAAGCACGGATAAAACAGCTGATTTGACCAAGATAAAGTACGGATAAAACAGCGGATTGAACAAGATAAAGCACGGATAAAACAGCGGATTTGACCAAGATAAAGTACGGATAAAACAGCGGATTTGAACAAGATAAAGTACGGATAAAACAGCGGATTTGAACAAGATAAAGCACGGATAAAACAGCGAATTTGAACAAGATAAAGTACGGATAAAAGAGTGGATTTGAACAAGATGAAGCACGGATAAAACAGCGGATTTGACAACTAAGTGCTTCTGATATCTCTAAATGAGTTCGACATCTTACTTCCTGTAAGAGAATCACCCATCATGGTTACGGGTGTTTTATCGTCTGTGGTGCAGTCAACAGTTAAGTTTATTAAACATAATTATGTTAAACCGATTAGCAATGTCATGCTTTGAATCATATATATTTATAAATGGTATACCAAGATGTTTAATTAAATAAAGCTGTGATAAAACTGCGTCATTTGATATGATCTTTTTCAAAGATTTACGAAATCTCAAATTCTGTATCCCTAATGAAAAAGGTGAACTAGGAAGATTACAAAATATTTCTTTATGTATAAAAAGCCTACGCGTGTACCATGTGTCCTTGATACCAATTACGAAATCAAATCGATAAAACCATGATTGTTTTCAGAATGGTATTTATGTAGGCTACATTCAGAAAAGATAAAACAGTTATTTAGTGAAAGTTTAGTCTGTGCAGGGTAGTGAACAATGAATGTATACGCAGAATCGTGAGAGTTTCTCATGAATATCAAACCAGTGATGATGAATCGTGAGGGTTTACTCGTGAACATCAAATCAGTGATGATGAATTGTGAGGGTTTACTCATGAACATCAAACCAGTGATGATGAATCGTGAGGGTTTACTCATGAACATTAAAACAGTGATGATGAATCGTGAGGGTTTACTCATGAACATTAAAACACTGATGATGAATAGTGAGGGTTTACTATGAACATTAAAACGGTGATGATGAATAGTGAGGGTTTACTCATGAACATTAAAACAGTGATGATGAATCGTGAGGGTTTACTCGTGAACATTAAAACACTGATGATGAATCGTGAGGGTTTACTCATGAACATTAAAACGGTGATGATGACAGGTCTTCGTGAGAGATGAGGACATTCTTCCCCATAAAGTCACTCACGTACAGCCGTGTTTGTTACGCTGTTTAGTTACGTGGCCTGGGAGTCTATTATTGACACGACGAAGGAATCTATGACGCAAATGTCAAGTTTAATGTATCACAATCTAGGTAACTTGGTTTCGTTTTGGAGAGAAGATGAAAACAAATAAGTAAGCATAACTAGCATCATAATTCTAGAACTCAGTCATGTTCAAATCTAAGAACAGAATTTCAAATTCTGCTTTTAACAGTTTGAGCTATGGATCGAGAATGAACCGCTGACAACGAGAAAGCTGTCATGAAGCTGGAACGAAGAAGGTTTGAAAGTGAAGATTTTAACATCATGTTAGTTGTATGCCACTGTCGAGATTACTTTAATCATCTGAGTCTTGAGTTCAGCCTTTAAACCCCGAATTCTTGTTGGCTATTTCACCTCTTCTTAAAACAAGACATTAAAACTGTGAATAAACGAGAAATTGGACCTAAAGGTTTTATAAGTAGGCTGTATAATTTCCTACAATATACGATCCTTCTTTCTGTTGTAGTTTCCGCCATCATCTGGCTGTCCTAGTTCATCTTTGTGACGGTATCTCGGTACAAACAAATAAGATAAGCCTATGTAATTTAGTAGTCATAAACCAAGCTCTGGGCTGATCGAGCTATAAACCAGTCACGTCTGTACACATACGATGGGATATTCAGCGTGTCAGGCAGATACCTACTTGATCTACTGTCCTGGTGGAGTCTGGTGCAAGTACCTGCACCTCGTCCTAGCAGCTCATTCACCAGCATTTCTCAGTGTTTTCAATTTACTCATGCTGATGTGTCTGACATCCCACACACAAGACATTACGTTTACTGGATGCAGAGTTACGCCGTGTTATGTTACATAAAGGTAGTGAGAATGTGGGCCTGGAGTGTTAATAAATGAATTAAATTTTCATTTTAATACTGAGAGCTTCATTTGAGGACGTCATCAAAATCTGATAAATATTTTGATTTATACGTTTTGCAACATCGTAAATTGAATATGAATCTGGTCGACATTTATAAATTCCCAAATTATTTTTTTTTGAGTATAAAAGAGTGTAAGAAGTGTTTAGACCTCTAAACTCATGAATCACTAACAAAATGTTTATAACGATGTATGTATTGCACTAATAGTAATAATAACACACACGTTTATTAATCGATTTTGATTAAACGATTAATGAAGTTTAGTGTTGTTGTTATTATTATTAGTAGTAGTAGTAGTAGTATTACACGGAATCACGATCCTATATATAAAATAATTATATTTAACTACACTACACAATAAATTCAAGAAATAAAATTTCAGTTACTAATCGATGTTCAAAATGATGTTTTACATTTTATGAAAATATGTGTATTTCGGATTATATAAATAAGAATAATTTAGAAAGTTAACAATGTTCAATTCCTCCAGAATTAACAAACTTTCGTTTTCTGTTCGTTTGAATCTTCATTATCCATCAAACGGGGGCTATCTATGCACTAACTCTCTCTTGTTACGACAACAAAGGACCATCTCTTAACTCACAGCAATAACTTGCTTACTTTAGGGCGGTCAGAGGCATTCCTGGGGCAGATCAACTCCCCTGGGAGGCGGAGCATGATACCACGTGAGTGGACTGAATGGTTAGGAGGCGGCGGGTTGTTAAGTGGCTGTACCTGACAACGCTTTAATTGAAGGATTTTATTAACTGGTACAGCCTGCTTGTAAAATAATTATCAGCTAGTGGTCATGGTGAGTGTTCACCGCATGAAGATAGGTTCATTCAGATCGTGTTGCTATGGTTATTTGATAATACGTGTGGAATCCCCAGCTTTTTCGGTCATAAATTGTATATGATTTTTTTTGGATTTGTTTTGTATTCATAAATATATTTAGTTCAGACGCCAATCACACGCCTGATTATTGGGGGACGGAAGATCCCCTCTGTCCAAAAAGTGGGAATGAATGGAGCATCGCGCAGTCCATAAAATGGGGGTGTCCTCCATACCGCCCAGGATTGACGTCATTATAGACACACACACACACACACACACACATACACACACCGTGTACTTCGATATATCTGCACTAAGACCACATTGATACAATAAAGAGAAATATTGGTAACGATTATTATTTAGCCATTTTAATTTCAATTTTTGAAGCTAAAAGTGGGGGTTTAATTACATAGGTGAGCCCCCCTGTCCAAAAAGTGGAGGGACAACCCCCACCCACCCCGTGTTTAAACAATATAAAATACTACTTGCTGTTAAAATAAAATGCAACAGCCTATGTGACAGCAACGGGTTTCTTGTTTTGATGCTTTAATTTCTTGCTTAGAATTGGATGTTAAATATAAACGACAGAACTATCATGATCAAAATATAAGGGCTTTATGGGGGAAAATAAATTGACCTGTATTAATGTACAGTTGGAAAATGTGATGATAGCAGGTGTCCGTGAAAGGTTTAGTATATCCTGCCCCACCAGTATCATAAGCATAGTTCCTATCCTACTATTGGTGAACGTCCAGAATCTCAGGCTCGCTGTTTCCCGCACTTAGCACAGAGCAAAATCACCATGACACTGTACATACTTAGTGTGTACTCATGAATCACTGCAAAAATACTGATGATACCAGGTATTCGTCAAAATGTTGTTCCCTGCTTCACTAGTGGAATCACCAAATGCGCAGTTCTTTAGCTGTAGAAGACTTGCGTTCTCTAACTACTGTTTGAACCAGGTGTTCGCGAAAGGTGAGCATATTCTGCCTCATCGACTGACCCTTCATAAACAGCCTTTAGTTGTTTTTCACTCAAGTGGCATTCTATGAAAACTCATCCCGCTTGCACTCCTGGTATAAAGTATTGGTAGAGTCGGGTGCACCTGCTGTCAGCCCGTCGTAGTCCGCTGCAATAGCGAGGTCACCGGAGACGATATCAATGGCGGCCACCTGCCTGCAGAAGACGTGATCAGAGCAGGGGATCACAGAGCCTCCAGGGCAACATGTAACCAACAGCGCATATTTGTCCACCGGCTATCTTGCATTAAAATGCCGACAAGTGATTCCTGATTGACGGCCAGGACTTACTGTTACTTTCAAATTGCCGATAAACAGATAAAGCGCTATCAGACAAATGTGATCTGTCCGCTTCCATCCACGCCCAGCCTCACCAAGAGACCGCGTAATTTGGGCCACATTTTCATGAGCGTAAAATAGGTTCAAGCAAGTACCAAGTAATAGATTTACTCCTCATATAGAGGCTCGTAAAGGTGTCGGGGAAATACTGGGGGTGTAATATTTAAAATATCTCGCTGTGATCGTTGCAAAATCATGATTTAAGGAACTCGATGGGCATATTGACTTATAATGTATCTCGAACTTGACAACCTTAGAGTTGTATCCGCTTACTCACGCTTAAGATACACTCCATTGTGGGCTCTTTAAGACTACTAGTTTGTGCCCAAAGGTACTTGATGTTTTCTGACATGGGCACGTAATGGAAATAGAGCCAGTATTCAGCATACGCTAGTTGTCGTAGTATATTAAACTGTTATCGTATTCATACCATCCTGAACAAGACATCGTCTAAGAGATGTTCAGACAAAACCTTAAAGATATTCATTCATGAATTGCTGTCAAACAGTGACACCAAGTGTTCGCGATACAGGTGCATATCTTGCTCCATTATTAGCACATTTTATATTTCAAAGTCCGAAGATTTCACTTCTTGAATTATAAGCTAAAATCAATGTATTGCATCATCTCATTTTTAATATTAAATAAGTTGGTTTCACTAAAATAACGACAAATTATTTATAAGGTCCAACTAAAATATAGAATACATTATTTTAGTCAGTGAGGCGTTATATAGCCACATAGCCTCTAAGAGTGCATAAAAATATTTTACGAAATCTTTTAGCACACCCTCATTTGTATAGGTTGTGAACGAACTTACTGCAACCATATGGTGTTATTTAAAATGATCACATATTGCAGATACTCAATATTGCAGAAGATGGAAAACGTAGACGCCAAATTTTATGTTGGAATGATGATAGTTGTCTGTCAAGGTGAACGTCACTTCAAATATTTGTAAAGATCAAAATATGAAACTGACTTTGTACTTTCAGTTGTTTCTTTGATTTTATCTCCGGTGGGTAAATCGATATTGCAAAAATGTGAAGTTAAGTTCGCAAGAATATATTTGATTGTTCTTAATATAAAAATACTTGAGTAATGAAACAAATTTGGTGTTAATGTTAATATTATACATTTTCTATTGCCATACTCCATACTTCATTATTTTAAAATAACAACCATACAATAACAACAATATCAAAAACAAAACCCATCAAAAGTGCGATGTTACCAATAGAGAACTCTTCTCAGTCACAATTATTTAATTTGCAAGCATATTTTAATCACAAAATGGATTTTTAAAGCCAAAAACAACGAAAATAATTTATAAGTATCTGTTTCTGAGATGGCTTATATGTCACTATGGTGGTTTGATGTATTTCTGCACACGCAAGTTTTGCGTCGCTGACAGATTTTGAAGGCGACGAAGGCCAGTTTTCATGGGCTGTGGGAGTTTCACTTTAAATGTGTCAGCAAACTGTCATGACCAACATAAATTATTGTATCATTTGAACTATAGGACATTTTTGTATGGAACTGTTTTTAAGTCAAAACGTCTTTCACAAATCAGATGTTAATGTTGACTTGTTTTATATTTCACTGAACACAAATAGGGTTATAATTTGTAAATTAACCAAAACTTAGTTAATTTAATGTAAAGGTCTGTTATAACACTTTTTCAGCCTTGGTCATCATAAAAGGAGTCAAGTTTAGATGAGAATCCGATCCCCCATAGCCTAATGGTTAGGTATCGTCTGGTTTATTTGTAATGTATAAAAATGATTGTCCAGTAAAATGTATGTTGGAGTCTGATCTCTCTGTACAGATTGTTAATGATTTTCCCGGAAGGAAACCGGAGAACAATTTTGGGTAAAGGAATGGCCCCTTTCCACTTCCCACTAGTTACGACACTATAGATAAAATGTTAGCAATGTGGATCATCTTTAAATGGACACGGGCAGTATTTCATGAATACATGTCATCACAATTTATTTTAATCTTAAGTTGTTTAGATGCGATACTCTGTACAACACAGAGTCAAACAGACACCAGTGTAAGAGTCTGCGTTAATGAGTTTTGTCCTTGTGTGGACGTTTTAACATTATAATAAAAAAGGTTTATCATTAGTCGGGATATCATGAAAGTAGGATTTCATTTAAGTTTGTCCAAATTTTAAAGTTTTATCTTGGTTCTTGGATTGGTGCAATAATTTTTAACTTTAATTTAACACGCTTTTTAAACCGAGTAAAGTTTGTTTTATTTAACGACGCCTCTAAAGCACATTGATTTTTTTTATCTCATCAACGTCTTTTTGACGTCAATAATATGGTAATTCTGACATATGTTTAGAGGAAACCCGTTGCCTCCACATAGGCTACTCTTTCTGATAAACAGCCAGGGGTCTTCTATATGCATTGACCCACAGACAGGACAGCACATACAACGGCTTTTGATGAACCAATTGTGGACCACTGGTTGGAAAGGAAAATAGTCCAAATTGCAAATGGGTCCACTGAGAAGGATTGACCTGAAGACAGACAGCTTCACAGGTGGACACGCTACCGTTTGAGCTTTCTTTTTGAATCGTTATATCCCTTCCCTTTTTGCCCATGACTGAATTTCTTTAGGAATACGTGTTATAACCTATGTGTAATACCATACATTTTACCCGATTTGCTTTATTTGGTGCTAAATTGAACTGTTCAACATAAACAAATTTTGAAGACTTTTAACTATGTAGTTCATATGAAGTTAAAGTTTTCACATTAATTTTTAGTCACACTTTTGACATTATTATTAAAATTCCTTGAATTTCAAACAGAATAAAGTTGCATTTTCTCTTGATGTTTATGATGTTAATAACATTATAATAGCATGCTAATGCTTCCCTATAATTCATGTTGGCCAAGTGTGATCAAATAAGATAAATGATTTGTTTATTTACATAGTGTAATACTCTGTTACTTTGTTTACCGCGTCTAACGCCTTTCATTCGCTGTCGTGAGTCGCAACCCCGTCTCGGATTATCAGCCGGATAGATCAACAAGTGATCCTTTGATCTTTATCTCCGTTTCGAATCCATGCAAAACATATCAGTTTCCGTGTTTGACAGATATGGCCCAAATGTGCATTAAAGTGAAACAAATGATGAGAACATTGTAGCAATGAGTAAAACAATTACACGCCGAGTCTGAGTGAAACCATGTGAATATCCAATCCTGCCATGATGGCTTGCAAACGATAGCCCTCTACTGAAGCACTGGAACTCGTTTAGTGTTGCTGTCCTCTTCCTCTCGGTGTATGTTAACCAGCAGAGAAAACACACGACTAATTGAATAGCGTTTCAATAGACATTCACGCGCAATTTATGCTTACCAAAAACATCCAAAATTACTTGTTCGCACATTTTTTGGTTTGTTTTTTATATTTTGTCCTTTTTTTTCAAAAAAAACAAGGCCAACGATTTCCAGTTGAAATTATACTTAACTAGTATATATATTTAACATGGGAAAGTCAGCTCCATCTGTGTTTAAGTTCAAGGGCTGATTAAAAATATTTGTAACAGCTTTAGCAAAAATGTGCATGTCTTTTTTTAATTGTGTAAATTTCGTACTAGGGATGAAATAGTTATTAAATTAAGTTTAAGGATTTTTTTTATAATGAAGACCATTGTTTGTTTTATCTTGATGTTAAACGCATACTCCTACGGACCCTTGACCTAATTAATTTGCAAACAAAGAATTAATTTTAAACATAAACATTTGATTTGTCCATAAAAATACTTCATTCAATTACTTACATACCCACCGCATCTCGCTTATTATCAATATTTTTGAAATAATAATGAATTATGCTCACGGATAAATAAATAATAAACCATAAATTCGACATGGAATTCCCTATACTATGGTTCAAGTAAAATGTCTTGTGTGATATAAAAGCAAGATCTAGTATCACGAATACATGTAAGTTTCATTTGTAATCAATATTTAGAGCAAAAAATCTCTTAAATTCAGTGAGAGAATGCCTTTAAGAATACCCGTTTAATTGAAAAATTTGATATAATGTTTAGAGGGATAAGTCTATAGGTACACAATTTAAAAGGGATCCTGAGTTTCTTGCAATAATATTGAACCTGTCTTAGAAATGTAAATGATTAAAAACCGAAATGAAAACAGCAAATTATTGAGCATTTTGAATATTGTAATTCGATGTTTACGTCTGATATCATTAATATTTTAGCAGTCATACATAAACAGGGTCGTACGCTGATCAAAATCCTAGTGGGAAATTAATTTTTATAAACAAATTATGTGACTAGTCCAAGGACCCAAAACATTCTGGAAATGTAAGTGGTCAGTGTCATGCTCCCCGTGGACAATTTTTAATGAAACACAATACAAATTAATCCCTGAGATATGTATGCTATTTTCAAGAGTATTTAAAAAAGTGAATTGACGGGAGGGGAGGGAGGCTTTTGCACCCCTCCTCCCATCCCCAGAAGTAATGCCCTGATAAGTGCATGTATTCATGATTGCAAAAATATCCTTTGGAACGTATCAACTGGATATCACTGAACATGTAGAACTGGACCAGCTTAATATTTCATAATTTTATATCATTACGATATGGAATATATTAATAGTAATTACTAATTAATATTGCTAACAAAGGTTTCCGTTCCTTTCTGTCTTTTGTACAAATTTGTTGGTGCATACGTGCGTGCGTGCGTGCGTGCCTGGCTGGCTGGCTGGCTGGCTGAAATATAACAAAGCAAAATGTACATTTCATTGTAAATTTTAAATTAACATCATAATTTGGGATAATTACAAAATTAATGTACTTGTAAGTATTAAAATAAAAAATTTTTTAGGATCATTCACAATAAATTAACTACTGTTTCATCAAACAGTTTTACCACTGATGTGAACACTTTCATGGTGGTGATTAATTAAGTAGTCTGTATGTATACACGCAACAATAAAGTGGACACAGATTCCAGAATGGAAGTTGAGGGGTATTAGTTGTGAATGGTTCTCCCAGGAGGCGCTGTTAGAGCTGGAGCTGGTGTTAACACCACTGTTTTGCTCATCATGCCGAGTTAGCGGTCACATCACAGGCGAATAAACAGCTCGTTTTCACATGTCTTAAGTCTTCACATGAACAAACCGAGACGAGATCCGTGCCCGGCTTTTCGTCAAACCTATATCTCCATCACTAACCAATTAGCTTTACAATTCATCACTAGTTGACAAACTCAAACAGTTTTAACTCCTAGTAATACAGGGTGTACGCTTAAATGTAGTTAGATAACATGAAAGTTAATCATTCTCATTTCGCTTTACATTTATCAGATTTCTTCTTCCTCGATCACCATGCATTAGACTGGAACACTAGCTCCTCTCACAAATGCTGCAGTCCTTCTTATGGCTGCCAGATCCCCATACAGCTTTTATCTCAGGGGCAGATCCTCGTTCCAGGTGGTCCTCCGTAGGTTGTCTCAGAGTGGGTAATGCTGGAGGATATGCTCACTGTTTTTTTTCTGTGCTATTTAATATTAACATGTTCATTTATTTAATGAAATAAAATAAAAAAAATAGTATTGAAGAAAATTAATGTAATCTGTTTTAAATATTCATATTAATTACATAATATGATAATTTTTAAAATGTACAATTTGGAGACATATTTAATTAAGAAATGTAGATTAATTATTTACTAATGTTCTTTATAAACGCTTATATAAAGCAATGATTTGATACCTCAGTCTAATGAGAGTTTTTGTCATTATTAATCTGGTTTGAAATTTATATTTAAAAAACATCTTTTTTCTTTCTGTGATTTAATTTTTTAAACGGAAACATTTCTAGGATATAACGATGGTGATAAAATTTGCATTTGTAAACAACATAATAAAAATGTTCGGACAGTAAATATTTTGTAATATTCTTTTATTCTTTTTATAAAAAAATTTATTTACAAATCCTTGTTTACATTTTTTTCTGTCCCAACCACAGGAAGAAGTAACAGATTTACAAAACAAATTATATAAATATAAAAACAAGAAAGTATGAAACATAATTAACATTAAGAGTTAAACATAGGGCAGATAATTAATTTGACAAGAAAATGTTATTAGGGGTAGTCCTTTACTCTCATTTTACACGCACATACGCACAGATCGACCGACCGACAGACAAAGAGTTTACAGGCTGACAAAACACACAATGATTGGCATGACTATAATGAAATAATATATTTAAAAGTTACATAACCATTTAAAGTTAAAAAGTTAATTATTGACTATGTCTTGAATAGCATATGATACATAGCCTATTTTGTTTGTATTTGTAATATTCAACAAATTGCAAAACAAACAAAAAACAGAACATGAACAGAAACAGTGAAATCTATCGAAAACTCGGCTGCTTATAAAATCTCATATCTATGCACATCACAGGTAAACGTATATAAATATCACCTTTTCACAAAGTATTTTATGGTTTTATTGGATGTTCATTGTGGACAAAATTTGCAAAATTTTTTTGAAAATGTACATCCAGTTTATTGAAAGATTACATTTTCGGAAAATATTTTAAGTTTCAAATAAGTTAAGAGTAATATATTAATCGTGGTAAATATTAACATAACATTTATAATTTATTCAAAAGTGTAGTGTTAAATGTTAAATACTAGTATGTAGGCCTAAGCGACGTACTTTTGTATTATATCCCCTTTCAATGATGACTTTGCGTGCCAGACCTAAATAGAATATGAATCTTAATTCCATTTTAAATAAAGATTATGTTTCTCGTTTAATAATTTGTATCCTTTGCTGAGACTCCAACCCCTGCAATTAAAAAAATGTCCACGGCATATAAATGCAGTGGAGAAATAGTGTCCACGGCATGTTCCACGGAAATTTTAGAGAAACGTATACTCTATTTTTAATAATAAAAATATACACGTTGATGAAAAATCAGTTCGCGGCAAAAAAAGTGCTGCGTAGAATGAAAAAGTCCGCGGCAATCACCACGCCATTGCCGACAGCCGCGGGCAATTTTAAGGTTTGGGCTCGTAATAAAGTAAACTTATTTTGTAAAGGATTTGAAATGAAAGCTCGTTTAATATTTTATGTCCCATGGATTGCTGTGTATGGACATAAGCTTTGATCATGAAAATTAAAAAATTCTTTATTATTTACTTATCAGTATCCGAGGAACGGTATGTTATAATTTTATTTTCGTTATTAACAGGGAAATTTTATAATTGTATTGTATTAAAATCTGTTAGTTCTGATGATACAGAGATAAAGATTAAAAAGCTATCTGCAACATTGCGTTTCACTTCAGATAGGCAGTTAAACGTTATCAACATTATCTTAATCTACGAGAAGAAACAGATCGCATTTTGGCATAAAGTCAATAAAATGAAACTGTTGCATGTTTAAAGACCGATTCCACTTACAGTAACAGTAGTAAACAGTTTGTTTGTTGTTTTTGTTTAGTTTAGTTTTTTTTAGTTTTTTTTTGTGGGTGAGGAGGCGGAGGTTGTTGTTGTTTTTTGGGGGGAGGCGGAGGTTTTTTTGTTTGTTGTTGTTCTTTTTGGGAGGGAGTTGTTTTGTTTAACGACACCACTAGAGCACATTGATTTGTCACCCAGCCACCAACGGGATTTGAACCACTGTTTTCAGCTTGAGAATTCTATATTCTACTACTGGACCACAGAGGCTCACATTAGTAAAGAGAGAAATCTAAAAAATGAAAAAACAATAACGAATGAGTTGTTCTCAAGGATTTGGGTAAAATTATTTAATGTTTGAAGTGAAGTCTTATAATCCAAAACGACAATCTTCTTTCTTTTTTTTCTTTTTTCTTTTTTTTTTTAAATAACGATAACCTGTGTCAAGGGAGTGTCTTAGATATCTAATTATCTACTGATAAGATGGGATTCAGTGATAATCAGTGGCGGATCCAGAAAATTCATGTGTGGTGGGGGTGGTGGTTGGGGGGCTTAATATGATGCCGATTCCTCAGATTCTTTAACGTTAAAAATAATACTAGTAATGTTTTTAAATGTTATATAAATCGCACAATTTAGGGGGAACGGACCCCTAGTCCCCTCGCCTAGATCCGACACTGATAATCATATGCTGAAAAATACTTCTCATATTGTCATATGTTTTTGTTGGGGTGGGGGTGGCTTGCAGATGTGTTCTGCTGAGAAGAAAGCTATAAGATAATTATGAACGTCACATTCAAAACAGTGAAGATATCAGTTGTTTTGAAAAGGTAGACCAATACATATCCTATGATTACTAGACAGAATCCAAGTGATAGTTTGCCAAAGTCGTGATGACATGTACTTGAGAATCTCGTCAAATTGCTGAAACTGTCAACAGTGCATTCTAAATCATTTCTATCTTCTATAAAGAGTGGGATGTCGCTTAGAAGAATATATGAAAAGTGCCCGGATACGGCGGTGAGTAGGCCAGTTGATCCTTTTCAGCGAATCGGTTGTGTTATTGTTCGTGTTAGCGAGTGGTCCACGTCTGGCATACCAAGCGCTGTGGTATATGTTCTTCTGCAGAGGTAGTCCAGTGTTTCAGTACTCCAACTTTAAATCAAAAAAATGTATTTGGTCGTAACTAATTTTGAACTCATTCACATTTAAAATCTTTGAAATATCTTTGTGAACCCTCCCCACCCACCTCGAATATTCATGCGTTAGTTTATGTTCTTTCTATGGGAAAGTGTATATGAAAGACTATATTCTGACAAACGAATATTACTGCATCAGTTTATGTTCTTTCTATGGGAAAGTGTATATGAAAGACTATATTCTGACAAACGACGACAGTAATGTGGTCGTGTTTCTTTTTTAGATTATGTATCGATATTAATCAGTGGCGGATCTAGAGGGGACTCTAAGGACCCGCCCCAAAGGGACGCTTTAAACAAATTTCTTTAAAAAATAATTTTTTTAACATTAAAGAATCCGAGGAATCGGTCGGATATTATTGCCCATCCTCCAACACCCCCCCAAATGGATTTTTTGGTTCCGCTACTTTAACATGTTGAACACCTAACATTCACCTATTAATGAATGTTATGCTGTGTCGTTAAACAAACATCCCTTTAGTTGCTTTTATCTATTTCAAAAGCTTAACACTTTACAAGACCTAGCTGAATATTACCTCAGCACTTCACAGGGTGCACTCGTGTGTTTCTCTGAAAATGCCAAACACCAGTTTAATTAGTATACTCGTATTCTGTTGTGACGATGTAAACAAACAACGAGAGAAGCGGCACTGCAGAACAACACAGTACGTGAACCCGAGACACGTTACGTCTGTCCGTATCATCTTAGCCGTGTACCAACTGTTTTCCTTTCTCTGCAATAATAGTCTTAATAAGCATATTATCTTTAAGTCAAATTCTACCCTTCTCTAACATGTAAACTATCGTGTTTATTCAAAGTTCCCTCGGTACGTTCACGTGAGCTTTACATCAAAGTAGCTGAGTGTTTGTTTTCGGAAAAGTGAAGTTGATAGTAACTGCATGAAGTACATATGATATAGGATATGTGTGCCTAGCTCGAGATGGAGGGTTTGTTTCGAGAAGTCGGCACTCTCGGTGGATCGGGGTTCGTAGTTACTGATAGACGCGTTCTTGATGAGAAAACCACTCTTCATTCCGAGGTGTGTGCAGCTAACGGCAGCCAGGCCGTACCGTGGGACACAGGGTCGTTATGGAAAAGTGGAATTTAAAACGATTCCATTTGAAACCTGTTACTGCTGTATATGCGGGAGAAAGAGCAACAGAAATTGTGTTGTTGCAAACAAGAGATATAAAGGACGTGTTTATGATAGTGAGGAAAGGAAGGGACTTGTACACAAGGTGTTTAATTATTCGTGGCATCTTCTGATTTTGATGTTTTACATATGTTTGTTATTAATCAGAAATTTGATTATCTCTCTTAAAATTCATTCAGTGATATTGAAAATCCGTTATGTTATGTACAGACGAGTTCTGATCAAATCCTATAAAGTAAAAATATTCTCACTCTTCATCAAAATGTTTAGCTTTAAAATAATTTTAATTCGTAAATTTATGTTATACAGAGATTATACAGTATGTGTGAGTACTTAATAGTCTTGAGGGGTCACAGAACTAAAACTGGCACCTATTAGTTTAATTACTTTAATATTATGTGCAGTCCAAACCAGAGATATTCATACCAATTCGCCATATATGTAGGCAGTTTGATGTTCTGAAACATTTCTACTTCGTATTTACCAATAAACGAGTAATATAATGATTATTAGATTTTCAAAAACATACTATTAGTGCGGATGGGTTTCTAAAGTAATAACTGTAACTTCATGATACAATTGGAGTAAATATGATTTTGTCAAATATTTATTTATTTATTAGTGTAGATGTTTTTTTTATGTAATAATTGTAGTAACTTCATTATAAAATTGGTGTAAAACTATTACTTTGTCTAATATTTATCTATTTTTATTTATTTATTCACTAACTTATTTTATTCTTTTATCTTCTTTTATTTATTTATTATATGATTGTGTGTGTGGGGGGGGGGTGTGGGGGGTGTGTGTGGGTGTGTGTGTGGGTGTGTGTGTGCCTATTATATATATATATATATATTCCATATGATATCGTGAGTCAGGCTGTTTGTTTCAGAAAGATGATCTTACTATTTATGCTGATGACTTTCTATATTAGAAAATAAACAATACAGCCCGGTTAAAACTCACCCTGCCTGTGAGTTATTGCACGTTGCTTATCACGTGATATCAAATGGTAGACATTTGCAAATTTATGTCACAGACTTTTCTATGATCTAATAGATGCATGTGCGTTCTAGCAGATTAGATTATCCAAAAAGCTTAAAAACAAAGGTAGAGCGTATGATATGACGCGCTCCCGAGTCTGTAGGCAGTCAGGGGAGTGCAAACTGCTTCAATTTTCATTATTTTATCAGTAAGACGCGCACATTGGGTAATCTTGCTTCCGCAATAAAATTGGAGACGGGACTAATTCGAAACAGCACACGGCGGAGGGTCTCATATCACGTGCAGAGGTGAAGACAACCAACCTGGAGGCGGAGTAATATGACCAAGTTCGTCAGATGTTACTTCTAAATAATCTCTAATATAAGATAGGATCCTGTTATACGCGTGCTTGTTTCGCCAAACGAACATGCACGACGTAAACATAAAAAAGTTAACATTAGGCATATCTGAAGTAATGTGTCTACAGCAATTGAGAATCACGGAGAGTAACCAGATAAAAAGGAGGAATTTACGAATTATCCAAAGTACAAATAGTAAAACTAATTAGATCAAATATTTATATATTATGGTGAAATAGAATAAGCTTATTCTCCAATGTTATTCATAATTCGTGATGCAAGACTAGAAGAAATACGCATGCATGCATTATATTCATAAATGCCTATGTCACTTTTCATTATCATCGACCTAATATGAACAGCCAAAGTTATACCATAAAAGTCGTGTAGGCTGTACAAGACAGAGTCTCCAAAACACCTACTCGTTGAAACGTTAAAAATTTATATTTTGTCTTCAGTTACATTATGTTACTTTATACCAGGGTCTGTGGTTTGAATGCTAATTGCATTTGATTTGCATATTGCATTATAATTTGTGTATATTAATAATTTATGCGTGTTGATTATCTCATTTCTAATGATCTAGCGATTGATCAAATTTAATCAGGGATAGTACATATAAAAGATCCCTTGCTGTTCATCGATAAGAGTAGCCGCATTAGTGTGGCGTCAGCGGGTTTCATCTCTCCTACTCACCTCTGTCCTGGACAGACAGCACAGGAAGTTGAGTTGTGTGCCCAGGACAGCGTGTTTACTACAATCAACCAATTTAATCGAAATTGTTCATTGCCTTGCAGTGTACAGAGATACGATTTGGTTAGATGAATCATATAGATCGTCTTTTCCTTTTTATTAACAAACAATCGTGTTTTTTATTTTAGATTGTTAACAATAAAATGTTATAATTTTGGAGTTGTTAGCTTTATTTATAAAGCATTGATTGTTAAACAAAATCAACTGTTAACAAATTTTAAAGTGAACCGTCTGTTTATCTGTAAACCGAAATTTATAATTGTATTCTATAGTCTGTTTACACTACTTGGAACATGGATTTTTGTCGATTACTTTAGTTTGCGTGAACCTAGGCGAAAGAGGACTAGAGTTTTGGAAATAGCCAAAAAGTCCTATGTTCCAATTTTTTTCATTACTTTGTTAAATAATAATTAAAAATATTTCTCATTACCTCGTATGTA
>JAULBS010154323.1:0-11969 GCA_032355785.1 Symmetromphalus regularis
CGCAAGGCTCAGTGGGTAGGTGTATACCACTTACACCGATCAGTGATCCACAACTGGTTTAACAAAGGCCGTGGTATGTGCTATTCTGTCTGTGGGATAGTGCATATAAAAGACCCTTTGCTGTTTATAGAAAAGCAGCAGAGTTGTGTGCCCAGGACAGCGTGCTTGAACCTTAATTGGATATAAGCACGAAAATAAATACAATCACCACCACCCAATAGTAGCTGCGTAGAAAACATTCTTTATGTTACTACTTGGGTGTCGTTAAACAATACTTTCCTTTTCCCCTTCAACAATTCCTGCACACACCTACGTGCTATGTATCATGTAGTATGTTACAAAACAAAACACAAATTATGGTCATAAGTTTTATTTTTTAAAATATAAAATATAATCAGGCATATTTACAACAGTCATTTAAAAATAAATGTGTTCGTGTAAAATAATAATAATGACAAACATTGTATCACATACAACTCATAATAAAAGTTGTAATGAAAAATATAACATTAAATTGCACTAAATTGTTTACATTAAAGTAATTAACCCATGTGTGCCATTTTCCAGACAAAAACATTTTGCAAAAATGACTACATTGAAGATACATTAAAAAAACGTGACAGTAATAGCATGCCCTATAATATGCTGAGCAAGGACGAAAATCCGTTCCTGAAAGTGGGGGGGGGATGGAACAAACCCTTGTCCAAAAAAGTGGGGTGGACGGAACACACCCTTGTCCAAAAAAGTGGGGGGACGGACCATCCCGCTGCACCCGTCCCATCGCCCAACCATTATAGACCACTTGGTTACTTTGAGGACACGGTTTAAAGTGTTAACACTGATACAATAAAGAGAAATACTGGTAAAGATTATTATTATTTAGGCATTTTAATTTTAATTTCTTTGAAATTTTCAGTTTTTCTAAGCAAAAAGTTGGGGGGGGATAATTATATAGGCGTCCCCCCCATCTAAAACGTGGGTGAATGTGTCACCCCGTCATCCCCATCCCCCGTGATTTACGCCCATGCTTGTAATATGCTTAGTATCTTAAAATCAGTGCTAGAGTTAGACATAAGCTATTAGGGCATAACATTAGGGCATAACAATCCACAGCGACCTCACAAAATTTCAGATTTGTTTTGTTTTTTTAAATGTTTGTGGCAATCCAAGGTCCTGTTGTGGAACACGCCTTTATTAGACCTTCTGGGCCATTGTTCAAAACATTGTCAAGCTAACCGTAAGGTAGATGAATATTTCTCTTTAAAATATCTTCGTTGAAAGTTCAAATATACTTCCGATTTGATTATTTATGAATACCTTGGGCAATAACAATCTAAGTTTCAAAATATCTCTTCGACTGCTAATTGCAATGATTTATAATTCAGTTTTGAAATATTCAACTAACCCATGGTTAGCTTAACCTAGCTTTGAACAACTGGGCCCTGGTGTAACTTTTTAACAAGGGGCCTCCAAGCTTTATATAGGTTAGGATCTTACCAACCCTAAATCCAACACTGCCTAAAAAGACATAAAATATTGATTAAAGTCATAAAATGTTAATTGTATAATGTATTACTTGAATAAATTTAAAAATAAAATCTCACAAATACTAAAAAGACATAAAATATTGATTAAAGTCATAAAATGTTAATTGTATAATGTATTACTTGAATAAATTTTAAAATAAAATCTCACAAATAGTTAAATAATTTTTACCACTTAAAAGTAGCTTGAATATGTATTATGTTTTATGTTTTTAAAAATATTAAAAATGTAAGGGAATTGAAATAAGCTGTTAGGGTAAAAAACAAACTAGTAAATAGAGTCCCGCTTTATTTTTATTTTGGGTTTTTTAAAACAGGTTATTTTTTATCATAATTGGGAATATTATTTATTTTATTTAATCATCAGACTTGTTCACCACTTTTGTGAAATCCTGGATGCTGCCCCTTTAACATAATAAATTTTTTTTACCTTTCAATGAAGAGACAGAATTGCAATAGCAATTTCAAACGGATAATGTATAGATTTTCTCATTCACTCATCCTTTCATGACTTTTTTCACTGGATACTTCCGATGCCTTGAGACAATACATGTAATTTCACATTCTAACAATTCAATAATTAACAATACAGAGCTCGCAGAGTGCATTTGAAAGTGGAGGGGCCACTGAAAAGTAGGTGACCAAAGGGCAGCAGCATTCCTGTAGGAATCCCCTCATACTTTGAAAACTCCAGATTTCGGCCACTTTATTTTGTCACCTAGCCTAAAACTATTTTTATTCAGCAAAAAAATGTGTTTAGGAACATTTTTTATTAGTTGTCCCCTAAAAAGTGGGGAAGGGGCATGAGCCCCAACCCCATACTCCACAGTGCCTGCAATATGTTTAACTAATTGTTTTAATTATTTCATTCTCAACTGAACACATACTAACTGATAAACAGAGAATGATATTTAAAATAATTTTACTTTCACATTGTAACAATTTAATATAAAATGATGTTTATAAGTTGTTCAAAATCTCACTACCATATCAACTGACACACTTATATAATTATTACCACCATCACCAGTCAAGTTACTGAAGTCAGCGTTTATTTATCAGTCCGTGAAATTTATTTAATTCACGTGATTTCAACTTTGCATCGTAATATATAAACAAAACATTCATGTTTGTCAAGTAATACTATTACTAGAAGATGCACAGGCCTGTAAATGAGGGAGTGGGATATAGCTCAAACAGTAGCGTGTTCACTTGTAAATGAGGGAGTGGGATATAGCTCAAACAGTAGCGTGTCCACTTGTGACACAGTAGGTCATCGGATCAATCCTCCTCAGTGGACTCATTTGCAATTTTAGACTATTTTCTGTTCCAGCCAGTGGTCCGCAACAAGTTTATCAAAGGCCATGGTATGTGCTGTCCTGTCTGTGGGACAGTGCATATAAAAATTAATCAAATTCTTTTTTTTTTTCTTTGACCCGCTTATAAGTTGGTCACCCTCCTTCTTATATAATATTTTGATGCTAAAAACTTGACTTATACATGTGGGTGAGTATATATGGTAATTTTCCTCTGCTCACTGCAATGAAAATAAAAGTCAATATGGTAATATAACACTAACTGAATACTTTGGAACTTAAAGCAATTTGCCAAGCAATCAAATACAGACCTTTATACAGCATATCACATACATATAATATCCTATTAAGTATTTTGTCAGACAACTTTGGAATGTTTTTGTTACATACATATAGTCTGGTAGCCAAGGCCCGATTTTAGGTGATAAGTTGCACCGGGAATTAGTTTTTTTCTTTGGTTATTTCATTTGATTTCAAGTTGGGCATGGCAGAGGGACAATGGACATCCAATAATTTTTTATGGGGGGGGAGGGGGTGCCCTGGTTGCCCAATAATCCTAGTTTTTGTACATTTTATGCCATATGATTAAGTATCTGTTTTTGTTTATTGATAAGGCGTGTTCCTGCCTATACATACATGTAAGTACACAGTGGCATCCATATCATTTTGTCAATTGGCAGTCAGTTAACCTAACAGTGTTCCTGGCAACCTCCAGTACTAACTAGTTGTTTGCAAGTAAAGACACAGCTAGATCTACATACCCGGACCCAGCTAAAGATACTTTAAAATGAGATGAAAGTCAGATGATGCACTGATGCTATCTATAGTTTAGACATTTTACAAATTGCTGCGTTAAAACTTGCGATTTCCAAGTTTATTTATAGGTGTAAAATTAGTTCTCAAAGTCTCTAGAGTGCATCTTAAGACATCAAGGTTTCATAAATTTTCTGCAGAAGTTCCCCATATAACACTCACACCTTTGGTGCTTGACTGTAAATTTGGAATCCACATCAAAAATGGCTGGGTATGCCTCTGTGGATATGTATATTTATATTATACAAAATACATAAACCAAAAAGATATTTACACCATTTGAACATAGCTCTTTTCATACAAGCTTGCAAATAATGTCCTCATAAAATAAAGTGAGTATTTTGATATAAAAATAATTTTAAATTATATCTTGAGTTAATATCACACAGTGCTATCATGAGTCACATCCAGACTTGTCCTGTTTAGTTCCTCCTTTCTTGAGGTCTTGCATAAGTGCCTGACTCAGCGTTATTCCAAAAATAAACGAGCCAAGTATAATGAATGCCACGGCAAATATAACTAAACCTTTCAGTTTCCTTGAATATTGAATGTCAAGTCTATCCAAACAAATCTTCAACAAACACATTCCTGAAAAGAAAAAAAAATACATAAATAATTACCAAAAAGGAAAGATGCAGTGGCAGATCTAGGGGCCCCAGGGCACAGGCGCTCGGAATTAAATAAAGTGATGTGTATCGTCAGTTTGTATACTTTTTATAGACACTTACTAGAGAAATGACATCACTAGTATACTCATTAATGTTCCGAGTTCCTGTGCCCCAGGGGCCCGGGGCCCCAAATTTTTCAATTTAAATAACATTTTTCTTAATTATTATTATTATTAATTCTTTTTTTTCACATTAAAGAAACCGAGGAATCAGCATCATATTATTGGCTCCCTCCTAAATGGATTTTCAGGATCGGCCACTGAGAGGTCCAGGGCAATACATAGACAATCACTTTTTGAGTAACAATAAATTACCCGTTATTTGTCTGGGGTGAAGTTAATGTTACCAGTCACGAGGTTATAGATATAGAATTAACTAAATTAGTTTTCCCTATAATACTGTTTATATCAGTATGTTTTCAGTTGTTGATCAGTTGTAATATAAACAGTACTATATAGGAACGAGTAAGATATTCAATTTATTACACTTCAAAAAGTGTTTATAAATAAGCATTCAATTTCTTTTACTAAGCACAAAATTAACCAGTTGATGAAGAAAGAAGAAACTGATTACTACACTACATGGGAATGAGTATAATATTCTATTTATTACACTTCAAAACGTCTTTACAAATAAGCATTCAATTTCTTTTACCACACACAAAATAAACCAGGTGTTGAAAAGTAAAGTTTGTTTTATTTAACGATGCCTCTAGATCACATTGATTTTTATCTTATCAGTAGCTATTGGATGTCAATCATATGGTCATTCTGACATATGTATTTAGAGGAAACCCACTGTCGCCACATTGGCTACTCTTTTCGATAAGCAGCGAGGGGTCTTTTATATGCACCATCCCATAGACAGAACAGCACATACCACAGCCTTTGATGAACCAGTTGTGGACCACTGGTTGGAATGGAAAAGAGCCCAAACTGCAGATGGGTCCACTGATAAGGATCGATCAGATGACCGACCGGTTCACAGGCGTGTGTGGCCATGATTCATCAGCAAGGAGCATGGATAGTACACATTATCAATTATTAAAAATGGACTACTCAAAGTGTTTCCGATCAGAGTGGGAAAATCTAGTGAAAACAATTTGAAAATATCTTAATTGTGTCAAATACGAGCTTGAAAGTAAAATAAGTCGTTTTTTTTTGGACCACCCTGAACTTATCCTTTAAGGAACAGAGCTGCCATCAAAGTTTTGCAACACAGGTGGGGAAAAATGATTGCTTACCTGGATATATAAATATTGCTTACCTGGATATATAAATATAAATATTGCTTACCTGGATATATAAATATAAATATTGCTTACCTGGATATATAAATATTGCTTACCTGGATATATAAATATAAATATTGCTGCAAAAGCTCCTAAGACCTGGATAACGACGCCGATGTTTGGAATGAATATGGACAACACAAGGGTGGTGCTGAACCAGATGATGGTGGAGATGATGCGACGAGGACGTTCGGTTCCAGCGGCTACCTCTATAGGCATTCTCATTATTGTGATGTACACAGAATCAAATGCTGCCCTGAATACAATAACAGGCATTCAGTATACATTATCATTACTAGAAAAGAAATACCCACATATTTCACAATCACATCCAGGCTGGCCCATAGGATGCATTTTCAAAATTGGGGGGAGGGGGGGGGCAATTTTTCAAAGTATTGGGGCTCATTTTTATGTGTGTATAATATGTGTTTTGCGAAACCATGAATCTATACCTAAAATAAAAACATGCAAAAAATGTATAGGGCTGAGCTTCCCATAGCCTCACCAGTTTCTACGGGCCTACCAGGGCGCCTCACCCAATCCTGGCCACCAATATTTAATTTTTAACTTTCTCATTTAGGTATAGTTAACTTTAGACAGATCCAGTATTAAGAATTCATTAAAATATACTACCACATTTCCAAAATTCCTGCTAAAAAAACACCAAAAGGTGGCAAACTGCTTTCTACTGAATTAAAAATACAAAATTAGAAATCCTTAAACAATTTTAGTTTATTGGCAGAACTATCGGTTATATTATTGTTTATTTTCTTTCTGGAAATCATTTTGTTTTCTTCTGAAAATTAAATTGACACCACATCAAGTGGTACACATAGTTTTACTAATAATTTTTCTTCTGGGGATATAAGTACAAAAATTTAAACTTTTTTGGAAATAAAACTAAAAGTCAAATTAAAACATATATATATATATACCACGATATTAAATTTTAATGGGGAAAAATTGTTTATTTTACAGTTTTCAACTGTTAGCAAACAACAACTATATATAATTATACTTATTAAATGAAATATTATGTATACTGTATTGTTTAAAAAGCAATTATTTGTTCTTGTAGGACTTTTTAAGTGAATACACTCGTTTCTCAATGTACCACCTCAGAAGATGCAGAGTACAACCCTACAATGAGAAACTTACCTTCCACAGAAAAGCAGTATGGGATATGTCGTGTATGTTTTGATCGCTATTAAAAACACAGCTACGACAACTTCTGGTTTTGGCTCGAAGGAAAGAAGAATGTCACTGTTGATGGCGTGTCCAAACGTCAGGTAGCCAAGTGCAGCAGTACCAGTGTAGCTGAAAACACACAGTACCATCGCCAAGGCAACAGTTTTGGAAAACTCCTTGATGTTACGTTTTTCCATACAGGAGTAAATTGGGATTATGCTGACGTGGCACTAAACAAAAATATAAAAATATATCTTATAGGTAATTCATAATTTTTTACATTTTTCATTTCATACATACAATACACTGGGGTGGTTAGGGTCACAGCTACTTTACAAATTTAGAAAAGATTTCCTCCAAAAATTATCTACTTTTCTATCATTCCAACAATGGGTTATTCGAATGTGGCTGCTATTTAAAAGGAAGAGGCTAACCTAACCCAACCACTAATTTGAATGAAAGAATAAGTAAATTTAAAAGAAAAATGTAAATACAGTGTTTATTAAATTACTTTTAAAGGAAGGGGTTCAAGTGGATATTTTAACCAAATTTATATTAATCATTAAAATGTCAATCCAAACTTCAATTTAGGGAGGTTGGGGCTGAAAATGTGTATGTTTTGTAAAAATAGGAAAATACTGACAATTGTGAATGTCTTTTACATATGGAGATAATATTACTGTTATTACAGTAATTCTGTAAATTACAAATATTACGGTAATACCATACACCAAAAGTGTTACTAACCTGGTAAGCAAAGCATATTGCTGGTACAACAAGAAATATATCTATCCAAGAATCAGGCCTGAAACCAAAATGAGATATACTTTATAGTAAAACTCACAGAATTTTTTGACAAACATATTTTATTTCAAGGTGGATACCAAATAAAACACCAATGGAGTTTCTATTAAGATACAATTTTTTTTTTTAATTCAGTTTGGTTTGGTTACATCATAGGAAGTTAATTTGTTTAATAGAAGTTATACATATATCTAACTATAATTTATTTAGTATTCTTTATATATAAACATATATTGTTTTAAACCATTTCTCTGTGGAAATGAAAAATGATATAATTTAAATTCAAGTTATGGATTAAACAGAATTTATTTAATATAAATAAGTATAAACTTTCAACAACAAAAAATCAAGCTTGTTTGAAGAGTTCTGGACTGATAAGACAGATTTTGAGTGCAGTGTATTGTAGAACATGTTTCTGCTTTTAGGGTTGGGTGGTTTTTTTGTGTGGTTTATTTTTTGGAAAAGTATACGTACAAATATTTCAGTTATCTCCCTTTAATAAAGAAAAGTACAAAATTTCATTCCTAGAATTAAAAGATTCTCATTTAGTATGGTTTACATACAAGAAACAATAATGTAATTTTAAAGTCAAGTATTATAATTATAATACATCAATTTATTTTGATTTTGATACAAAAATTCTGCATAAGTTATGAAATGGTATGAACAAGTGTGAAAGTGTATTAAGAAAAAAATATTTAAAATCACAGAAATTTAAAAATAATTGTCAGGGTCCTGTTGACAATTTGTCCCTGTTTTTTTATCGACAGGCAAAAATGTAACAAAGAATCACTGAAATTATTTTCTTTTTTTATAATATATATCTGTTATGAAACTTCATCTCTTAGTCTTACTTGGTTTTGATAAGTTCTGGTTCAGGATGAGGTGCAAAATACTTGAATGTCACCAACAAAACCACATACAGGATACCAATAACCCCAACAAAACTGAAATGAGAATGAAAAATGTTAATATTTCTTTTAAGTCAAACTTTTTTTTATTTTTCATATTACATATTTTTAAATTAGCAAACGGAATAAAAATAAAAATATAATTTGTTATGACTTGTTTTGGCTTGCCAAAAATCATGACAGCCGAGCACATTGTTATTCAATGGCTATATTCTGTTAAAACATATGGTGAAACATATTTAAAGGGTCATTACTATTAAAAACAATATTTACAACACCACTAGAGCACATTGATTTATTAATCATCGGCTGTTGGATGTCAAACATTTGGTCTTCAGAGGAAACACACAACTTTTTTCCACTAGCAGCAAGGGATCTTTTATATCTACCCCGGGACAGCCAGTCCAGTGGGTGAGAAGGAACACATTTGCCCCCCTCCCCTCAAATAATCTGTGGCACCCTTTTTTGCAACAATAGGCATCCTAAAATATGTGAGTTTGTACGCCTTGTAAAAGGTTTGCGGTTCATATGTAGTCATAATAGTGGGTATTATAAATGCATGCTACATATTTTGCTATTTTAAAATTTATTTGTGAACAAATAAAAAAAATGCACAAAACATGTATTACCTGGCGTATTTCAAGAAGTCAATTCTCTTTGGAAAGCACATTGGTAAAATAAGTACAATTGAAGACACAACAATAGTAAAGGAACGGTACATGTAGAAAGGACGGTCTTTACAAAACATCGGCTTATCCACAAACATGAAAACTGAAAATAAAAAATATAAATAACATTTTGTACAGGATGAAAAACAATTTCTAATTTAATTTAAGATTTTGTAAATAGGACACATCAGTGAAGTTTCATTCATACAGTCAAATATATTTTACGAATGAATTACAAAATGCAAAGCAGGGTATCAAATTATCATACTTTCTAACTGACACCAAATGAGTCTAAATATATACAGGCCTAGCTAGAAATGTTACCAGCCATACGTGTTATTTTGCAAAGTTGAATTGGCCCCGTGGAAAGAAAGTCAATTTTATTATTTTTATCACACAGTGATTTCTTAATCATTGGCTATTGGCTAGTGAACATTTGCAAATTTTTACAGTCAAGAGTGAGCCAGCCCTCAATGGGTTTTGAGCCTTGGTCTTTAGCTTGAGAGTCTGATGTTCTACCACTGAACAACTGAGGCTCCCGATGCACATTATAATATGCATACTTGTGAAAAAACAATCTGAGCTTGTTTCTTCTCGCATTAACAAAGTTAGAAGTTGAGATAATAGTATAGAAGCTAAATTTAGGAAAACTAAGGCTGCCTCCATTTAATTTTCAGAAGAAAACAAAATGATTTCCAGAAGAGAAAAAAAAATCACCACCAAATTTTTAGTTCAGCCAATAAACTAAAATGACTGTTCCCTAGAAATAAAATGTTTAATGATTTGTGCATTTAGTGAGTTATATTTAGGTAACCTAATTCTGTATTTTTAAATCACTACAAAGCCTCTAATGACTTGTAAACCACTGTCTTCAGCTTGAGAGTCCCATGTTTTACCACTGGATCAATGGGCACTAATTAACCCATGTTATTTGTGTATTCTGATAGCATTTCATGTATACAGAGAATACTAAATGGCACCCCATGTGATACCATATTTATTACAAATGTATTTTCAATAATATGTCACTAGTTGCAACATATCCAGTTTAGTATTCTATTTATTACACACCATCAAATGATGTAACATGAGTTAGAATACCTGTAAATTCAAGCATTGATGCTATTGTAATTTCTAAATAATATAATGGGTAAGATGCACGTCGCCATTCTGTAAGAACATGTGTTGCTACGATATTTTTATATAGCTCCTATATCTGTTCTGTATATAGCACATATTGCATACAATATTTTTACACAACTTCTATATCTTCATTGTGTGAATAATAAATAAAACATACACTCCTCCCATTGGTCTCCTATGATGATCAGGAAGGTGATACAGGTTCCATAACAGTAGACCAACAACGTGACCGCACTGGCAGTGTGTGCATTCTTGCCGCACACTGAATGTACAACGTCTTGGTATGTGGTCGACTGTTTGATGTCAGAACAGTATGCCAGGATCATGATGGCCGCCACAATGAACACGAGAAACATCTGCAACAGTAAACACAAACTTTTGTGACAGAACAATAAAGTAAAGTTTGTTTTATTTAACGATGCCTCTACAACACATTGATTTATATCTTATCATCGGTTATTGGACGTCAATCATATGGTTATTCAAACATGTATTTTGCGGAAATCCGCTGCCGTCACATAGGCTACTCTTTCCGATAAGCAGCAAGGGTCTTTTATATGCAACGTCCCACAGATAGGACAACACATACTAAGGCCTTTGATGAACCAGTTGTGTACCACTGGTTGGAATGGAAAATAGCCCAAACTGCAAATGGGTCCACCGAGAAGGATCGATCCGACGACCGACCATTTGAGCAAGATCCCGCTCCCTGACAGAACAATAGGACAGGATTGCTTAATGACACCCCAGCATGCTGTTTATTCAGAGACTATTAGGTGTCAGACTTACACTGTTTATTAATATTTTTGCAAAGACAGTACAAAGTTGACACAATCTAATTTTAAGATAGCACTGTTGATTGCCACCACAAATGATGAGGGATGTTACATGTAATTAGTAATATGTAATGTGTGTTTTTTTAGTATTAAATTTCTTAAACGCATACCCGCACGGACCGACCCATTTGCAGTTTGGGCTATTTTCCGTTCCAGCCAGTGGTCCACAACTGGTTCATCAAAGGCCATTGTATGTGCTGCCCTGTCTGTGGGACGGTGCATAAATAAGACGCCTTGCTGCTTATCGGAAAGAGTACCTTATGTGGCGGCAGCGGGTTTCCTCTAAATAAATATGTCAAAATGACCATCCAATAACCGATGATAAGATAAAAATCAATGTGCTCTAGAGGCGTCGTTAAATAAAACAAAACTTTAACTTTCCTAGAAAAAATGGCTCTTAGCCTGCATGCACTTTTGATCGCCTGCATGCTGTTCAGTTTCATCCAATGGTGAGATCCCTTGGATAAACGCACTGCTGGGCGGCATCCCCGTAATCCAGCCAATGAGAATGTGACGTCATGTTAAAGTTTAGTTTGAATACAATATCCACAAATAGCATCAATAATTAGTCATATGTATTTAGGACTGTATTAAGATTTAATAAAAGGTTTTCGTCAGTGAAAGGAGAGGCGGATCCAAATTGGTCGTTCTTATTTTCGTTCTTAATTAGACGTATGTGTTTAAGACTGTATTAAGAACACTAATTAAATAAAGGTTTTCGTCAGTGAAAGGAGAGGCGGATCCAAATTGGTCGTTCTTATTTTCGTTCTTAATTAGACGTATGTGT
>JAULBS010154334.1:0-11969 GCA_032355785.1 Symmetromphalus regularis
GTCCAATAGCCGATGATAAGATAAAAATCAATGTGCTCTAGAAGCGTCGTTAAATAAAACAAACTTTACTTTACTTTCTTTCTGATTCACAACAAAGGATGTTTTATAAGCCCTTTCTCAAAGACAGGACCTCACATACCAAGTTACATCAGTTGTGGATCACAAGCTGAAACGAGAAATAATAGTAGGAGTTATGAATGACAGATAGATGAATATCACGGAACGGAAATCGTGCGATTTCTGTAAACCAAGCAATACCAACTTTCGTGGTTATTGAATTAGTAGCTTCTTTATTTTTTCTTAGGTGTTTTTTTTTCATGGAATGTTACCTGCGTGTTGCCAAGAATCGATTGAGTGTGAAATTCCACCTGCCAGAGGACTTGTGAATGGCTTCCCCCGTGCCAATCTGCTCACTTCTCCAATAATAAACCACGACATGTGAACAAATAATATCATTGGGTGGCATGGCGGGTATGTGCTCGTTAATCACAATAAACATGCCAATTAAAAACAAGTTAAAGGGTCAGAGTTTAGGGGAGAGGATATTTATTATCACGTTAAATAATGTTAAAACACTTGTTGCTTATCGACAACAGTAGCCGCATTAGTATGGCGGCAGCGGGTTTCGTATCTCCTATTAACACTAACCTTTATTGTAGACAGGCAGCACAGGAAGCTGAGTTGGGTGCCCAGGATAGCGTGCTTGAACCGTAATTGGATATAAGCACTAAAATAAATAGAAACAACCAACCAATGTTAAAAATCACTCAAATATAATTCAGATGGAATGCCTTTACTAATAAGACAATTAGCTAACTAATAAATATTTTAAAGATTTTCAATTATTTGATAACTTAACAGAATAAAATAATAATTATTATTATAACTTCAGTATCCCTCTAATATTACACAGACTGGCACCGGTTGCGCAGTGATTATGCAGTCGGACACCAGATTAGTAAGTACTGGGATCAAATCTTAGTCGAGGCATGGGGTTTGGGATCTCGATATCGGCTAAAATTCAGAGGCTCAGTGGGTAGGTGTATGCCACTTGTACCGACCAGTGGTCCACAACTGGTTTGTCGAAGACCATGATATTTTCTGTCCTGTTTAGGGAAAGCGCATGTAAACGTTCTTGCTGCTAATCGTAAAGAGTAGCATATGTGGCGGTAGCGGGATTCATCTAAAAACTATGAGTCATAAAATACCATATTTCTGACACCTAATAGTCGCTGAATAAATAATGACATCATTTGACAGTCACATGAAGTTCGCTATAACAGTTAACAGTCATATGAAGTTCGCTATAACAGTTGACAGTCAAATGCTGTTCGCTATAACAGTTGACAGTCACATGAAGTTAGCTCTAACAGTTGACAGTCATATGAAGTTCGCTATAACAGTTGACAGTCATATGAAGTTCGCTATAACAGTTGAAAGTCATATGAAATTCGCTAATATCATTGGGTGGCATGGCGGGTATGTGCTCGTTAATCACAATAAACATGCCAGTTATATGAAGTTCGCTATAAAAGTTGACAGTCAAATGGAGTTCGCTATAACAGTTGTCAGTCATATGAAGTTCTCTAACAGTTGACAGTCACATGAAGTTCGCTATAACAGTTGACAGTCATATGAAGTTCGCTATAACAGTTGACAGTCATATGAAGTTCGCTATAATAGTATTTCGTTGCATGTATTTCGATATTTACTGTCTGCCATCAATTTTGCATTTAACAGACGATTATTTTTTTTTAACAAAAAATTGGATAATCATTAATTTCCTATATGAATATAAACAACAGTTAAAACGAAATTTAAATGACGGGCAATATCAGTGTGTTATGTTTCAGTAGGTTTCATTTACATATCTATAGTACAAGATATGTCTTACGCCATTTTGGATAATACTTTCTACACCACATCCCGGCAAATATCAATATTCTTTATAGATTTAATTCAATATATTAATGTTCAGTACAGAGGAAATGTAATTTATGTTTTGCTATTAAATGAGGAAAGGAGGTAATTTGGATCTATTTAGGTGTTTTGTGCATCTCATTGCTTTATAGAGACAAAATTCGAGTAAATACTCTAAATTTGCCAGCATTAGGCAGACGAGGCGTTTGCCTCGTCTGGAATTTCCGCAGATTTTTTTGATTTTTTTCACATGATATTGATATTTGTTATCCACATGGTAAATGATGGTTCAAGCTCCCAGCGTCTGGGTTTGCCTCGGCGTTTTCCATCTCCGGCTACGTCCCAGAAATAAATATACACGCATGCAATACTTTTAATATATTAAATGGAAACAAAGAAAATATATAGGTGATAATTATCTAACTGACAGTTCTCAACATGGTGCCGTATGGGGAATAAAACCAACTGTGTCTTGCTGTTCTATCACTGAACGATCAACAGTGCAGACTGGTCTTATGCAAATGTTCCTTAACTATCTCAACATCAAATAGGCCTACATCAGTACTACTTATTTATCATTTTATCATTCCACATGTTATCATGAGTTTTTTTTTTTTTTCTTTTTCTTTTTTTTCATCTTTTTCTTTTTTTTTCTTTTTCTTTCGCTTTTTAAATATAGCGAGCTGGGTTAGGTTTAGATTATTTACAACTTGCTGTTTAGAATATATCATTTTCCTAATCCAGTATGTTACTTACCGTTATTTCTGCAAACCACTGATTTATTTTTATGCCCAAAATAGTGTCTGCAATTCTCAATAACAAGTTTTTCATTTAAATAAACACCGGTTTAGGAATGCGCGAATAGTGACCTGCCAACGAACAGTCACAACCAATTACAGGAAAACTGAATTCGTGGTGATCATCTGAACATATTTATTACTAACAAAATTAAGTTAAATTAGTCTACATGTGTATGCGTATTTAAATGCAGAAAACAACAACACGTTTAGTAGAAATGGAAATAAAACACTTGCTGCCTTCAAAACCGTATGTGTCAGGGCCGGCGCAGCCATTTAAATATTGGGGTAGGGGTAAGACTGAATTGGGGTGCCATCAGTCATTTGAAGGGCGCCTACAACGTACTCCATAAATGTTAATATTTGGGGTGGTGGTAGCAAATGTCCCCTCACCCCCCTCATCCCGGCTGTTCCAGCTTTGTCTTTTTACAAGAGAAGTTTGTGAAAAGTAAAAGAAACAAAACTGGTTATCATGTTTACACATCGGCCTCGGTTGTGCAATGGTACAGCTAACCGTTTCACGGCTGGTAGGTACTGGGATCAAATCTCTGTCGAGGCATAGGATTTTTAATATTGACAATTCCTGAGTGAGTGCTCTGCAAAGGCTCAATTGGTAGGTGTAAGCTACTTACACCGACCAGTGGTTCACTACTGGTTTATTAAAGACTGTGGTATGTCTTGTCCTGTTTGTGGGGAAAAAGATCCCTTGCTGCTAATTAGTACGAGTAGCCTATGTGGAGGTAGCGGGTTTCCTCTAAAGACCACGAGTCACAGAATACTATATATCAGACTCCTAATAGCCGCGGAATAAAGTGCTGGGGCTGTCGTTAAACAATCCTTTCCTTTCATGTTTACATCATCTGCATCCGCACTTGAAGAGGTATATTAATGGGCAAAAGAAATGATACTAAGGATAATTTAACGATAACTTTTAGGAACCATACAAAAGTGAAAATAACATATGTATTTTCAAAACAGATGTATAGTGGACATAAATGCCCTGATTTAATTTAAGCAGCAATGGAAACAAAATCTACAGAAGTCTTAAACAAAATATCCAAATGTCCAAAATATTTTATTTTTATTTTTGGTATCGTTTCTTTTGCCAGTTAGTATAGTTGTGGATAATACCTTGGGGATTATGTGCGCAGATCGAGCGCTAACATGTCATTTATCATTGCTAGAATAAATAAAATGTCTTCCTGAAAGAACATGTTAAACTGAATTAGGTCATGCAATAGGAAAAAATAAAGGAAATGACGTTTTAAAGCAGATCCTTAATCTTAGCTCCTACACAGACATGATCCAAATATTGATATGTGTCGTTATCGACTCTTTAAAGATTGAAGTTTTTCAGTCAACACTGGATGCAACGAAATTTAGTTTCATTTGAGAAAATTTCCAATAAAAATATGGTTAAAGGCAGAAAACTTTGTTAAAAAAAAAATACACCGTCTAGACTCATGACCTTATGCCTTAGTTTGTTTAGCCCAAAGGTAATTTAACCTCAGTGTAGTCAAAAGAAAGTCGGCTCGTCGGATATTGCTGCGAAAACAAACAAATGGCCGACGTTCTGCGCTTAATGGCGGACATGTCCGACATAACAAAATCAGGAAAAAAACCGACACCTCAAGAGCACATTGAATTTTATCTTATCATCGGCTATTGGACGTCAATTATATGGTCATTCTGGCATTTATCTAGAGGAAACACGCTACCGCCACATAGGCTATCCTTTACGATAAGCAGCAAGGGTTATTTTATATGCACCGTCCCACAGACAGGACAGCACATACCACTGTCTTTGATGAACCAATTGTGGACCACTGATTAGAACGGAAAATAGCCCAAACTGCAAATGGGTCCATTGAGAAGGATCGATCCTACGACAGACCATTTCACAGTTTGAGTTACATTTGAAAGGAATCATTGAAATGACCAACCTTCGTTCTTGTTATGAGGACCGCCATGTTTCAAATGTCCGACTGTTGATCTTTCGAGCACCCGGATGTAAATATGCAATCGATAACAAAATGAGCAAAAAAGTAGGGAAAACATATGGATAAATTCAATATCATAAAATAATGCTAGACAATACGATTTTTTTTTTTTTTATCGCAGTGATATGAAAAAGGTTGGTCTCAGATATGACCCTAAAATTTTGTCTGACATGGCACAAAGGTTTTCGCCTTCATGCTTCAAGTTTGGTGTTAGTTCAGGGCATAGACAGAGAGGGAAAAACACCGAGGCAAACCCAGACGCTGGGAACTTGAACCATGTGGATAATAAAAAATAAAGGAAATCTGCGGAACTTCCAGACGAGGCAAGCGCCTCATCTGCCTCATGCTGGCTACGCTAGAGTAATAGGAGAGACGAAACCCGTTGTGGTCACAATAGTGTGGCTAATCTTACCGATAAGAAGCAAGGGATTTTTTTATATGCGCTATTCCACAGACAGCATACCATAAACCACGTTCCCCTCTAATTTCAGTTTACTGTTTCTTTTGAAACATTGATATGTAATGCATGTTTCATTTAATTAACTGATCACCGATAATAACCAGTAGTGGATCCAGAAAATCCATTTGGGGGGGGGGGCCTAAAAATCCTCAAATTCTTTAACAATAAAAAAATAATAATAAAGATATTTTAAAATTATAATAGGCCTAATTATAATGCAACCATCATGGTCGTAGGAACCAGGAGGAGGCGGGAACACATGTCCCCCTCCCCTCGCCCCTCCCCCCCCCCCCCCCCCCCCCCCCCCCCCCCCCAAAAAAAATCCTCAAATTCTTTAACAATAAAAAAATAATAATAAAGAAATTTTAAAATTATAATAGGCCTAATAAAAAAAATTAATAGCTAAATATAGGGGGTCGGTCTACCGGGTCCCCCTAGACCCGCTACACATAACCTACTTTTTCACCACGTTACTCTTGTTAATTGATTAACAAAACGTTTAGCACCAAGCTGCCACTTTTAAGTAGTAATTTTAAGTGGGAATTCTATGCAACCATCATGGTCGTAGGAACCAGGAGGAGGCGGGAACACATGTCCCCCTCCCCTCGCCCCTCCCACATGGGAGCCTTTATTTTACACATTAATGTTTGCCATTGTTACCAAAATCTGATATAGAGTTTGTACCTTGTCCGTCATTGCTTTCCACCCCATCCTCATTTCACCAATGTATGACCCCCCAATAGCCGATGTTTATTTTTTGTGCTGGGGGTCATTAAACTAACAAACAAACAAACAAACAAAATCATAAATGTGGTTCATCGCCTGAAATCCTTGGAATATAGTTATTTTAATTATAAATAATGAACTGTACGTGGAATATGTTGGATTTTGATATTGGGGTTAGTTTGAAAACAGGTATTAAAGTATTAAAGGTGAAACTAGAAGGACTAAGGTTTAAATAGCTGAACATGACAGTAAAAGAATTCAGAATTTGTTTAATGAATATTTTGCCCTTGTTTCCGAACATCAGAATTTGCCGATGAATAATTGAACGATTTATAGGAATTATTGGGGCGGGGTGATAAAGCCCCCAACCCCTTGTTCCAACGCCCCTGAGTTTTAAAAACTAAAAAACATCAGCAGTTTCAAAGTTAGAATTGAAATTTTCTTTATTAACCCTATATCCGGTTTATGTGTGTATATATATATATATAATATTATATATATATTTTTTTTTTTTTTTTTTTTTTTTTTTTTAACCAGCCTTACAAACACACAACTAAGCTACTACTATTGTAATTTTGGTTTGTTTATTTATTATAAAAGTAACTATGTATTATTTATAAGTTAATATTCGTGTTTTATGAAATTCTCCAATAACTTTTTTTACCGTCAGTGAAAATCGGATTTGTTCATTTGGCCTGAAAATGTTTATTGGGATTTAATGAAGAAACACAAGCTTTATTAACAAATATTTTTCTTTGTCGCAGTAGATTTAATGTTGATAATTTTCTGGACATCCCACTGAAAGCGTATCTATTGATCTTTGTGGAGATTAAATACATGTTAACGTGCGAATCAATGTGAGAATTGTTTAGTGTGCAGACGACACTATTGAAAGATATTACGCATCTGCAAGCATATCAGTCACGTGACCGTTGCCATACAAAGCTGCATCTTCGTTGAATGACAGTTGTTGAAAATGGAAGTAGCCGCTAGGTCAGCTGGGTTGCTTTTGGGAGCAAACCAACAACTATAAAGTGGATTATATTCCATCGGGGTAAAAGTATTCCTTATTCGAGATTTGCGACAACTGGATTATTGAGCACGGTGGAGATTGTTAATTTTGAAGCCTTCAGAACGTATCGATCCTGCACGGACATAGCGAGACAGATTTGACTGGTCTGTGGGTTTCCCAGACGCGTTCTCCAGTTGGTTCTTTCGTTGGTTTGCCTGTTCATGTTTATCTCTGCGGCGATTTCGCTTCCACATGGTACCGTACCAAGAGGCTTGTTCAGTCTTCATTGAACATCATTTGTCGACAGAATTCTTTGGGAGCGCACCTGCCTAAAATGGTTTCCAATGGGCGTGTTCCATTCATTGAGCAATGCTTGGGAAAGTGTAAGCAAAGAGCGCAGATAATGAATGTCATAATGTGCGCGATATAGGAATTGTCTTTTATTTTTTTTCAAATGGATCCGATGGAAAATTAATAAAAGGATACTAGTGTCCGTTATGGCTGAAGAATCGAGTGGAAACGTATCTTGTATACCTTCTTCTGGGAATGAGAATAAGAAGGATGAAACGGAAGGAAAAGGAGAAGAGGGTACTGATAAAACGAAAGACGTAGAGTCTGGTCCCTCGGGGGAATCAGGGACCACAAGGGATGACGAGGAAGAGGAATTGTTATTCCCGGGATTTGTTCCAAAGTCGTTTTACTTTCTCAAACAGAACAATTGGTACAGATACTTCTGTCTCAAACTCATCACCTGGCCATATCCTTTTTAAACAAGTATTTTTCATTCATTTTTATTTAGTTTACAGGTCCAGAAGAGTTTAGGAAATACAACAAAAAGGTAAGAGTTTTCTTGTTAAAATTGAATATTATTGACTTTTGAATGAATGTTATTATATAATTAATTATATATGTTTTATTTGAAGTTTATGGGACTTTTGAATGTTTGCAAAATCCTAATTATGTCTCATTTTTTCACAAATAATTCGGTAGCATAATTATGGCAAGAATTTATATAATAGCATACCTACAGATCAAGAGGAAGTTAATTTTTTGGCAGTCTTCAGATATTTCATACATTTTGTTTACCTGAAATATTTGGAAACATATCAGATGCAACTAGACATTGAATTTATAAAGGTTTAATCAATATACATGTATAAAAAAAATTGGAATATATATGTATGCATTTTAATAAGTATATTAAAATATGTAAAAGTTCCATAGAATTATATTATAAAAGTTTAACATCGGAGTAATTTGTTTGAAAAGGTTTCTGATAAAATAATGTTAGGCCAAACAAAATATTGCTGTGTTTATGGTAAGAAGATATTTTTTTCTTAAAGAAAATATCAAACTTTTTTTCCTGTCATTCAAGATTAAAATACCCAATTTTAACATCAAAATATTTTGGAAGGTTTGTAAAATTAGGCCAAGTTAGATAACCAAAAACACATATTTATTTTTGTTGTCCTGGAATGGAAACAGAGTTAACCACAGTTAAACAAAGATGTGATTTATTTTCCTCCCTTTTACCATGGATGCAAGTCATTTTTAAAATAGTAAGTTTCCATACTTTTTATCAACCTATTTCTCTGTTGTCAACATGGGAAAGAATTCTGAATGTCCCCCCCCCCAAATATATCTATCACTCTAACCCTAACCCTGATCCAAACCCTGCATATATAATAAGAACATTGTTTGGGGAAACATAAAGATGACTTACCTGAACATTTTGTTGAAGATTATAATTTACACTTAATTTGTTTAACCTGTGTTTAAAGTTAAATTTAATGGTGTCCAATAATTTAAGATATTTTAGAAATAAATCGCACCAATACAACTACACTAAAAACATATCTACTGATAAAACGTCATCTTCATCCCACCCCCAACCACCATTTAAGTTCTGTCACATTTCTAAAAACATGTTTGCTATTTTGAATTAAAAAATGTGAATCAAACATTGTGATGATTCATCATAGATATTTTGGTAAAGCTGTCAGACTCATGGCGGGTAGGTACTAGGATCAAATCTCTGTCAAGGCACGGGACTTTTAACCTCGATATTGGTTTCAACCCAGTGCAAGTACAAGTAAAGTAGTGATCAGTTTTTCAAAAACAAGTCCATACATGTACATGTATATATGTGTTTAAGCTTGTCATTCCTTAAATAGTGTTGTTATGCTGCATGCCTTTGTTTTGTTTTCTGAAATAGTTTTAAAATTTAAAATGGCTAACGTGTCAGACTAACTAAAAATAAAATAAAAAGTGAAGAGAATTCTTGATTGCAGAAATATAGTTTGTTTTTGGAAAGACAAGCATTTTCCCCACCTTTAATGATTAATCAATTTAAAAACTAACCCTGATCCTAACCCTAACTTTGACCCTGATGCAAACACTCTTGCCATAACACTTTTCTAAGGTTAATTTAATTAATGTCATTTTATTACACACACACATTTTCCTAAAGACTTCGGAAATATTCAAAAGACGTGTCTTGTGTTTTATTACTAGTCAAGAGATGTCAAATTATTGAACACCTAATAATATAATATTAAAATCACAAATATGATAAAGGTTACCTGGTTTCTATTTTTGTAGTAACCTATAATTGAGATTACCAAGCATTCTGCTTATTTTGGAGGCTGCTAGATGAAAATAACAGAAATGAAGAAAGCTTGAAACCTTTTTATCCTGATTGCAGGAATAAATGTAGGGTTATTCAAGCTACCAGCATTTCTACATTTTTAGGCCTCATACAAGATGTATAAATTTACTCCCATGTATTAAACTGATTGACAGTTAATTGAAAGACCTGTCGTGTATAATTATTTTAACATGAATAACAATTTGACAGTAAATAGCTGAACATTTCCTTGACTGATTATTTTTGGAACTACTACTTCATTATGTTTATCCTATGCTCAAGGACAGTCACAATTATGTTCCGCTAAATGAGTCTACAACTCCCAATTTCTGTCTTGAGTCTCGCCGCTTTAAGAAACCACTGTAATGATTTGATTGTATGGTCATCAAATTCCAGTATCAGATTCAGAGTGCTTCTTAAAGGGCTAGCTGGATTGATCAACCTACAATCATTTTCAGCCTCACAGTGTGGTGTAAACATGGTCATTACTATTGTATTGGTCTATTCTGATAAACCTCAAAGATGTTGGACTAATATTATATTCATTGGTCCAGCATTGACCTAACATACAGCCCATAGGATTTCACGATAGCGATCATTACCGATAGCATGTCAGGGGCATTTGAAGAAAATTCATACTGGTGGGGCTGCTCCCATTTCTGAACATCAAAATTTCCTGGTGAATAATTTAACAATGAATAAGAACATATTTATGGGAATTATTGGGGGGGACTGCAGACCCCTAGCCCCTCTGGCTTCAATGCCCCTGCATGTTGGTACTGTGTCGTCAAAATCACGGAACCAAAATTTTCTTTCAGATGATTTTAGTATCACTGCTACATTATTTTGGATTACTGGAAAACAGTTTCCGATGGATTCCCATGATCCAAAAGCACAGAAACCGAAAAAGTGTTTCCCATGAAATTTGAAATTCTATGGCCTGACATAACCACATCCATTCTTCCAAAGTTGGTGTAACATACATGTACCTCCATCGATTTTGGGAAAATATAGCAAAGCCAAATGGCAAACCGACACTGCTTAACAAGTCTTGACAAGTTTTAACATAGATTTTTATATAATATATTATTTCATATCTTTTTGTAAGCAATAAAGTCTACTTAAGACTGTTTTGCAAATGGTTATATATGCATATTGTACACATGTGTAGTCCACATTTGGCAAGATGTCATTAAAATACTCCAAAATTGGTATATCATGATACATGTATTTGGTCCAAATAATTTTTTCTTTTTTTTTCTTTAAAACAAAATTGAAACTTACTACTAGGTATATATTAATGTGTTAAGTGTGGTTGCATTTGTTTTATTACTAAAAGATGCTAAATTATAACATACCTTTAAATACCAATGAGCTGATGAATATCAAATTGTCTGGATATGCCTCGGTATCGTTCAGATGCTAGAACATACCATTGCCACTAAATGGCCCTATAGGTATAGTCAGCATAAAAATAGCTCTACGTGTAGTCTAGCTGCCTCCAGCAAAACATTTTAATTATGCTTCTTCATAGCCTTACAAATGTCCAAAAGTTTGATCAGCGGTGTTTGACTTTTTCAAAGGATTATATTCATCAAGAGACCTTACTCTTAGCATTCACTTCACTAATTCATGCATTTCTTGAACCAGTTGTTCAAATTTAAATAAAAAAATCAAATCTTTCTTACCAGGGGCGGGATGTAGCTCAAATGTAGATGTAGATCGATCCTTCTCAGTGGACCCATTTGCAATTTGGGTTATTTTATCAAAGGCTGTGGTATATGCTGTCCTGTCTGTGGAACGGTGCTTATAAAAGACCCCTTTCTGCTTGTTGGAAAGAGTAGCCTTTGTGGTCACAGCAAGTTTCTAAATAAATATGTCAGAATGACCATATGTATGACATCCAATAGCCGATGATAAGATAAAAATCAGTGTGCTCTAGAGGCGTCTTTAAACAAAACAAACTTTACTTTAAAAAAAATCTTTCCCTGTAGAATGTTCTGTTCTGATCTATGAGTAACTGGATGCTTAACCTTTAGTTTGATTACTAGAAAGGAAAATCTCTGCATAATGGTGGCACATTAACACCTGGTCTGCTGTCATTATTTGGATGAGAGAAAATCTATGAAATGTTTTGAAGCACTAATGAGTGCACATCTTGTTGCTAGGTTGCCAGTAGGCAGGAAAAACAACTTCCATTTTACAGCTATTATCTCTGTAACGATGTATAATGTTATGTATGTATACCATCAGTATAGATCTATAGAGAAAGATAAATTTTGTGTTTTGTTTAACACTGTTAGAGAACATTGATTTATTAATCATTGGGTTCAACAAACTTTACTTTTTGCTACTGTCACATAGGCTACTCTTTCAGATTAGCAGCAAGAAATCTTTTCTATGAACT
>JAULBS010154345.1:0-11968 GCA_032355785.1 Symmetromphalus regularis
TCAGTGAACCATGCAATTAAAGCACTATATTTGGAAGTCTTTGGCATATTACAGTTTGCCATATCTGCATGCACCAAATATATGGAAGCCTCAAATTCAGTTGGCACGCTACCATCATCGTGATAACTGTGCACAATTTTAATACCCAGGGGAAGCAACTCTGATGATGTATCATGTACCACCATTGGAACCACTTGAGTTCATTGGGTGAGCCATTTTCCGTCTTTTTGCAAAGTGTTGGATTTTATCCTCAAGACTTTCTATAAAAAAAAAATATCACTAGAAACATGAGAAATGCGTAACAGATATGTATAGCTGCAGAGAATAACCAGTCAGATGTTGCACAATATAATACTGATCAGCCTATTAGCACTTCCAGTGCATAAATTGGTCATTTGTTTTCCATTCCAACCATTTATTTATTTATTGATCCAACCAGTGGTCCACAACTGGTTCAAAGGCTGTGGTATGTCCTGTCGTCTGAGGGACGTTGCATATAAAAGACCCCTTGCTGCTTATTCGAACAAGCAGCCTATGTGGCGGCAGAGGTTTTCCTCTAAAGAAATATGTCAGAATGACCATATGATTGACGTCCAATAGCTAATGATAAGATAAAAAATCAATGTGCTCTAGAGGCATCGTTAAATAAAACAAACTTTACTTTTTAAATAGGTCATTTTTTTAATTTTCTTCATGAATGGTTGTGAAAACATCTTAACTTTCATGTCTAAACATGCTTTTTGTGTTTTTGTGTGACCTGTCACTCTCAACTAACAAAATTACACTAAAATTTCACACTAATTTGGCCAAAATTCATCTAAAATCTCTGACATCACAACCCTCTTTTTAATCCAATTTGAATAATTAAAAAAATATCTTGAGCAGTAGAATTTAAAAAAAAATCATATTCCATCAAAAATGAGATTTAATAATTTTTACCATGTGACTGGTTATTCTATGCCACCACACATAATTTTACATGAACATTAAATATCAGTTTATAATCATAAAGGAACAATGTTTGCAGATAAGCTAATCTGAAATATTTTTTTTGTTCCCTCTAACAATGCATAACAGAAAAACAAATCAAAATTCAAAAGCTGATTTATTTTGTTAAAAAGACACAACCACATTGAACAAATGTAATTTTAATAATATTTTCAACAATGCCAAAAATAATTAAAAATATTGTAGATTAAAATAATAAAATCTAAAGCTGAGTAATAAGAAAAGTCTTAATGGATATTGTTTATCACTTCTGTTAGCAATTCTCTGCTTCAGAATCAAAAGGGTATAAATCTGGGTTTAGCACTTACTGGTATCACTGAATGCCGTAAGTGAGCTGCATCTGGTGCACAGAGTGTGTATGTAAGTTTCTGAAGTTATACCACATTTATTTTGAAATCAAAAGATATTCCACATAAAATCGTGTCTAGGTGAGAAATAGTTATTGGCCTTTTGATCCATTATCTGCTATCCTAACTTTCACTCTTTTGGTTCTGAAGCAGCAAATTATCATGTCAACCGTGACACTGTCTGGAGCTTTAGCGATTGTAATAAATGTAATTACATACCACAAGTATCTCGTTGTAACAAGGGTTTGTAAGCACGTGGCTTGTTGCCGGGTATCAGCCAATCAGACTGCTGTAGTAATGGAGCACTAAGCTCATTCCATGGAGCAATGTCAGATTCTAAACACAAAAATAAAATAAAAATTCAGAGTTTTTAATAAAAATTTAATAAACACTCAATTTCAGACAATACTGTGACAGCAAATAAACAAATTTTGGTAAGCCAGTTCGAAAAAGAAAGAACTTGACCCTTATTCTCAAAAAAGTGTAAGTTTGCATTTATGACAGCTACGTCAGTCGTAAATTTAATTTATGCACTATCTAATTCTTGAAGCTCGACATAAACGTAGACGTAACTAAGTTGGACATAAATAAACGATTTAAAAAAATTTAACTTTCTAATTTCTGAAATGAAGAAACTGCGATTTCCGGCGTAAAAAACATATGTGCAGAATGTACTTTGGTTTGCAAATAAAGGCAAATATAAATCTCCCCAAAAATTAATAAATAAAATCAAACAATAAATACAGTTGTAATATAGTCCATACGACTTGTAAATAATGAATGGATTCTTTCATCGAGGCTGCGTCTTATATTTTAAAAACAGGCAGAGGATGAATGGTGGAGTTCGGGCTGAATTCAAAGGAATTGGACCTGCAAAATTTTCTGATCTTTAAACTTTCTAATTTCATGACAGTTTACAGAAATGCTATCCTATAACATTATGGACGACGTTACATTGCACTTTTCATAATTTTAGTGACGTCATTTGCACTTTTACAAATTATAATGATGTCATATAGACATTTCATTTTTATTTTTTTAATATTAATTAAAAATAAATATTTGTTATTATTACTTTGTTTTTAATTTAAACTTTTTAGCTTTTAATTAAAAAATTTTTAATTTGATACTGCATGCCAAATAGTTACAAGTTCGAATTATGATCGCAAGTTGTAAATATAGTAAAATATGAATGGGAAAAGTAGGCCTGGCAATCAGACACGTGGTGGAAAGGTCAGTGTCATTTTTAACCAATGAAATGTGCCTTAAATACAGCAAAAGCAAGGTTTATTGTTATTACACGTGTGATTCGTATGATATTTATTAACTCGGTTATGTTGAACCAAGTGGATAATTATTCATGATCAAAAATGCTCTTCATCCGTGACGTTAAATTAGCCATTTCACTGTTGTCAGAGATGAAAAGTTGATACGATCGAGTTTGATGACGAGTTACGTGCACTGCTAGTTGTGTAAGACGTCACGCGTAAATTTACACTCGAGTTCAGTGTAAAACGTTTACACTTTTTTGAGAATAGCTTTTAGTAGTGCATTTATGTTTACATCTACGTGCAATTTACTACTTACGACTTTCTCAAGAATATTTTTAATGCACTTTTTTATAATCATGAAAAACAAGTATTAAACAGTATTTTACTAACTGGGCTTTCCAATCATGACTTATTTTATTCCTCAAAACATCACAAATTAATAAATGTAAAACAAATCAGTGGGAGATCCAGAAAACCCATTTGGGGGTGGGCAGATGGGGGAGCTATAGAATCCTCAGATTCTTTAACGTTAACAAAAAAGAGTAATAATAAATTTTTTATATGTTATTTAAATCATAAAATTTAGGGGGGGGTTGGGACACCCCTTAGATGCACCACTGCAAATTATAACTAATTTAATAATAAGTAATGCAAGATCGAACATGGACAGTATCAGATTTTATAACACAATGCGAAGTGTTACTCAAACTTTAGATTATAATAAATGTATAAAATGTCTATACCTGTCTCAACTTTAGCCGTGTCCAACTGATCAAGCATGCGCTTTATCATTGTAGCCCTGTAACAAAAAAACCCACATGTATTTATCTAAATTGAGGCTTTTTTAAAAACTTAAACTGAACTGCAAGACGTCTTTAAGACACATGTGTCCACTAAAGAGGAACGATTCTTTCTCATATAGATAACCAATTATTCACTTTCTGTTTTAATTAGATAATAAAGAAGCATTTGAAAGGATTGAAGCACTGTATAAAGAAAGCTACCATTAATAACTTACACAGTATTGTGATTATATCGCAACATGCAACAAATTTGTTGCTTGTGGGAATTGAAGGTTTTGTACATGTAGCTGGATAAACAGATTTATTTTTAATGATTTTCTCCACCACAAAAAATATTGGGGGTCTTGAAAGATTTGTAACTGATTCAAATTTAATGATGTGAAATCATGAGTGACAGCAAAATTATGTTCAGTTAGCCTTTATAATTCAGATTTATTTAAGACGGTACCTAATTGCTGTGGCTAAATTATTTTGCTAAAGCACTGCGACAGCAATTTCATTAAAATAAACAATATTTCATATTTATGGAAGGTCAGTGCAATGCTGCAGTGAACTAATTAAATGGCAGCACTGGCAAATTTCGAGAAGTGTATACAGAGTATCACATGACACAGGAATCCTGCGTATTTGAAGCAATTTTTCACTAAAATACTTGTAAATAAAATATGTGAAGGTCATGGTTGACGCAAAATATTTCCAACATCAACAGATTATTTTTAAAAAAATACACATTGACCTATTATTTATGCGAAGAAAAAGTAATGGATATATATGTATAAGTATTATAAAGATAGAATAGTGGGTAATATATGCATGTAATATGAACAAGACAGTTCAGTTAATTATGTTAAATATGTCATAGGTGACTCCCATTTTTGAATGCTTAACTCCCAACATAAAATAGTGAGTCATGATAACTCCCATTTTCCAGATGCTAGGTGTCATCCTGGTATATTCTAGAAATAAAATTATCTCTAAACATCCATTATTTTCATGTTACTTGAAGCAATGGAAATAAAATGAAGTTTAGCGTGAAAAGGAAAAAGACCTGATTGAATGCTGAGCCCAGATCTGTTGTAGGTGCTTGATGTTGTCCTCGTGCCAGTCTGAAAACAAAACATACTGGACTTATTAAGTGAATTAGAATTAGAATGCATAAAATATCTAATGAGGTTTCAAATGATCAGTGAACAGTAGTAACTGCTGGTGTTAACCGATTATTAATTGCTTATTTGGGGTTGGTTTTAGAATTGTGTAGCGATCTTCGAAATTTGCGAAGCAATTCTGAACAAATGTTTCTTGTTGACACTGTAATAATTAATTTAAATTTGTACACTGGTCTTTATATCCTATTCATACAGTGTGTTCAAAAAATATTGGTAATTGTGAATGAAGCCTAAAAACAGTATACATGAAGTGGAGTATATTTGGAGTGGAGATCCCCGGTGCACATGACTCTACCATCCCTCTGTTCATTTGCAATAGTTATTCCTCGACTAGCCCATAAACAACACCCCTACACATTGTTTAATCAGTATTCGGTACAGTCAACTTTACCTAATTACATTCCTCATAATAGCATAATCCTTTTTCATAAAATTCTGCCTTATACAACTATTTAAAGGCAAATGAATACAAAACTTTACAATTTAGATTTAAAAGTACTACACCAAAGGGAGGCCACTTGCATTAATTTCAGGTCACATTTTAGTCTGACCACCATTACTTACATTTAGGGATGCGTCAATTTTATGATTTACAGTATCTATAAAAAACTAATATATAATAGGATGCACAGAAAACATACCTGCTTCATAAACCCACTCCAAGTCATCTCCAAAATCACAGTCAAACAGCACAAGTGGAATCTCTGAAAAACAAAGTACATTTGTGTATTAGTACATTATACGGACTTAAAATACATTCTTTCTTGCTCATACAAAATGAAAATATAAAATGGGAACAAAAAAGGGGTTGTTCACAATTATTAATAATTTTCTATTTGTACAAAATGTATGCTTGAGGTTTTGGAAGGGATACCGCTAGTATATATTCATAAATTTACATCAATCATTAAAATGCTGATTCAAATCCATCTCAAAACTAACATTTTAAGCATACAAATATGAATGGGAGGGTGCCACCACAAATTTCGAGGACTATAGCAGCACAGGCAAATAGTTGAGTGGACTACTGAATAATAAATACATACAAACAGCATTCAGTCTTACCTGACGCCATTGTGTATTGAGGTTTTTTTGGATGATCGTCAACTTTCAGAAGCTCATCAATTATCTAAAATATGAATAAATACATGTACACCTTTTATCATTATTAACTTTTAAACACAACATAATTATCCGTACCAAATTTCATCTCAAAGAGTTGTCAAATCCAGAAACTAAACAAAGAATAATTCCTGAAATCAATGACAGCATTAAAATCTTCACAATTTTGTGTTTGCCTCAAAAACGCCACCACACCTCATTAAAAATTGAATGGCTCCCCAAGACAGCAGCTGGCTACAGACATGGCCACATGGAGATCTTCCCTCAAAAATCTTTAATAACATAAAATAAAATAAAAATGCTGCTTAACATTATGGTGAGACATTAGTTTTCATAAGTGACAGATTATTTATTAATCTATCAAATTTATTTGTTTTAAATTAAAATATTAAAATAATGGAAATATTATACTACTCACATCAGGTTTCTCCCTGCCTTGTCCAACGAGAAGTAACACAGACATGATGCAGCGGATCTGATGCCACAGGAATGCAAGACCGATGATTGTCAATTCCACCATTTGATAACCATTCTCCCTAGAAACAAACATATCTCAAAATGATCTGTACACTTTCTTTTCATCATACAGCCTCTAATCAGTACTAACACACTGTAGATCTGTACACTTTCTTTTCATCATACAGCCTCTCCTCAGTACTAACACACTGTAGATCTGTACACTTTCTTTTCATCATACAGCCTCTCCTCAGTACTAACACAGTACTGACAACATGCAAAAAAGTAAAACTTTATTTTATTTAACGACTTTAGAGCACTTTGATTTTTATCTTATCATCAGCTATTGGACGTCAATCATATGGTCATTCTGATATTTATTTAGAGGAAACCCGATAAGCAGCATGGGGTCTTTTATATGCACCATCCCACAGACAGGACAGCAAATACCTTGATCTTTGATGAACTAATTTTGGACCACTGGTTGGAATAGAAAATAGGCCAAACTGCAAATGGATTAACTGAGAAAGATTGATCTGGCGACTGACCGGTTCACAAGCGGACACGATACCGTTTGAGCTACATCACACTTCTGACAATAGGCAAAGCATTCTTCTAATAAACGAGAAAACTTGAGTTTCATACGTAACAAATTTCATATTATAGTTTAATAAAACAAATCTGGGTATTTTAATGAAAGCAAGAGTTATCCCATTTAAAACAAAAATGGCAGAATGTGAAGATTTCTTAACGATACTGATAAATATAAACAAAGAGATATCCTCATGTTTAAAATAAAAAACCTGTCTTTGTTTACAAAGAATGTAAAAGTTTTTTTTTTATGATGTTGATAACTATAGGCAATAGCACACTGTTACCAGGCCATGGGATTTCACGGTAACGATCTTTACTTGTAGTGTGTCAGTACCATGTTGTCAAAATCACAGAACCGAAATTTCATTTCCGATGATTTGCGTCTCACTGCTGCGTTATTTTGGATTACCAAAATTCAGTTTCCGATGGGTTCCCATGGTCCAAAAGTACAGAACCAAAAAAGTGTTTCTCATGAAATTTGAAATCCTGTGTTACATCATATACAATTTCAAATGAGAACCACACAATCAACTTCATACATTAACAAGGACTTTTTAAATCCAATGACAGTAGTTGTTAAAAATATTTTGCATCAGTATCTTGAAAACACAATATAGAGCCTCTATGGTCCTGTGGTAGAACTTTGGACTCTCAAGCCTATGACAGTGGTTCAAAACCCACTGGAGGCTGGCACACACCTGTCTACATTACCAAATACAGTAAGAAGTACAGAAATGTTGACCCACCTTTCATCCAGAAGCTGGACTTCAGCCGACAGAATTCTCCTCTTGAAATTAACCACCCCATTTCCAACATCCATTTTACACAAGTTGCGGAAATCATGTTCTCCGATCAACTTCGATGCTGCTTCGCACATCAACTAAAAGAGAAACCAGCATTTAATTTGATATATTTCAATAGATGGTGAGCCTCAGTAGTCCACTCTCAAGCTGATGACAGTGGTTCAAAACCTATTGGAGGCTAGCTCACACTTGATTATGTGTCAAAATAACAAAATGTTTGACATCCAAACCCGAAGATTAATAAATTAACAGGCTCTAGTGGTGTGGTTAAACAAAACAAAAATATATATATATATTTCAATATATAATATGAATTATTTTTACAACTTTTAATTTATTTCCTATTTATCAATCAAGTAAAAGAGAAATTAAATGGAAAATAAAATATTATTTTTAACTGAAATATTATTGTCCACTGATAAGAAAAGAAAGATTAATTATCGGTTAGGTAACATATATTATTTTGGGGTATTAGGATCTGCTGACATACATTTGCTAGAAATCAAATTTAAAACAAATTATTAAGACATAGCCAAGCTGTTGGTGAATAAAACGAACTTACGGTGAATAAAACAAACTTACAGCAAGATCTAAATTTCCTTTTGGAAAGAAATACTTGTATGTTCTTCGCTTGCAACTAAACCTGAAAATACATCAAATACATCACTGAAGTTAATGAACAATTTCAAATACCAACACCTGAAATTGCATATGGCAATGCATTATAAAAAAAATTTCAAGGTGTATTTTTTTTTTAATAAAGTACACTTTACACTAAAATTGCTTTGGAGAATGCCGTTGAAATGATTTTTCCACAGCATTTATTTTGCCATGGACATTTTCTTAATGGCAGGGGTTGAAATACCTATATCATTTTCAATGTTTAAAATGAAACTAATTCTAAATTAGCATCTGTACCAAACCAGTCCTCTGTATTTTAACTGATTTCTTTCACTCACCTGGCACACGCCTGAAAACCACAAGTGTTTACCCACTAGCTAGTTGTAATTTCATTTTATCTTCTCAAATATGAAAAAAGGAGAAATTGCTCTCTCCATTTAATATTTCTCATTAGGAATAATTTTCATTTGGGGATGCATTGGTCCCTTGCTATTTCAAAATAGAGGATTTTAAACTCCATTTAAATAATATGTTTTAGGCATCAAAGATAATGTACGGACTACTCTTTTATTAATTCTCTAAAATCTCAGGTGTCAATTTAATAAAGATGTGTACCAACTAAAACAAAACAGTAACTATAAATTAAAAACCTCATAACACAGAAAAAAAGAAGTCATAAAATAAAAATAACATACATGTACTTTGATACACATTATAACTTTTTTCTAAATTGCAAGGCTTCTTTTTTCACAACATTTTAAAATCTAAAATAATAGTATTGTGGGTCAAATTAAAATGTCATATATAGTCATTATAGTTTTGCTACACTTACATTATTAACTATAAAACAACACAAAACAGTTCGGAACATGAACATGACTGTGGTCTTACCTTGCACTGAAGTTTTTCTCAACCGGAGCCCAGGCTAGGACTCTGACCTCTGGTGGAAGTGTTTTATTGAGAATGTGGACATACCGAATCTCCGTACCTTTCTCACCTAAACGTCAACAAAACAGAACAAAAACACATTGTAAATCACGATATACTTTCAACTGTACTAGCCTATTAATTTTAAATGTTAACTTTTCCAGTGCAGTAAATGTTTCCAGTCCCCACAAAAAATCATTTGTGGTACATTGTCAGAAGAATTTTTTTTAGATAACTGTTCAAATAAAACATACAACCTAGGTAGTATAGCTTTGAATGTGCAGCATCAATCAACAATAAATGAAATAGAAATTTAAAAAAATGACTTTTTTGTGAAGACAGTCGTTCAAAATATGATGGAGGTTAGCTGATGATTAGTAAATCAATGTGCTCTAGTGGTGTCGTTAAATTTTTTTTATATTATATATATATATAACTCATCTACTGCAATTTCTGTTTGTAGAGCACGAACATAAATTATAATATTTTAACATCTTTTAATAATAAAACACACTAAAAGAATTAGTTGTTTAATGACATCCCAGCACAGTGTTTACTCAACGACAAATACACATCAAGAGATATGGTGTTTTGCGACTACTGGTCTTCAGACGAAACCCACTACTGCCACATACACTATTCTTTCCAATTAGTAAAAAGGGATCTTTTATAAGTGTTTTCACACAGGCAGGGCAGAACATACCACAGCCCTTGATAAAGCACTTCTGGACCATTGATCAGTGCAAGTGGTAAACTCTCAAATGATACTTCTAAGGGGCGGCTTTATGTTGCTTTTTGAAATATTTTTAAAATGGCAGTCCATATGAACACACAGCTGAAGAAATATTAATTTTCTTTATGAGTTTAATTTCATTACTAAAAGATGTTAAATTAATATGATAACAAGGATAAAAATTAAACTCTGAAACATCACCTTGTCTGGTATGAGCAGTTCCTCCTTCCTTCTTCACCACTCCTGGTCCATCTAGCAGATTAGTTCTCAGATTAATCGATATCACCTGAAGTAATTTACACATATTAACATAAAAACCAGAACAAAGATAGGTTCACCACTGAATAAACCTCTGAAGTAAAATAAAGTAATAAAACAAAAAAAAATCAGAAATCAATTTCACCTCATTTGTTCGACATGGAAATTAGTTTTTGAGAAACTGAGTTGAACAATTATTTAAAGGGCCTTTGCCTTTTTGAAGTGTTGTGCCTAGACAATTTGAAGTGCCAGGCAAGTGATGGAAAACCTGATAATTTTAAGGGGATTTTTTAAAATTGCAAATATTTTTAGGTGCATATGAATTAATTTAACGAGTTGCCATTTGTTATCAAATTTGTCCTGAGTGAAATAATTATTCTTTGTCACAAGCTTTAGCAATTGACAAAGGAAAACTATTTCATGAGGGACATAAATTTTATAATAAATGGTAGCAAGTTTGAAATTTTATTTATTACCCCAGACAATTTTTATTGTTCTATTCTTTAAACTTTCTAATTGCGCAGGAGTTTAGAAAAATGCTATCCTATAACATTATCGATGACGTATATTTTTCAAGTTTTAATGATAAGGCATGCTTATTGGTCTTAATGGCCGGAACGATCCAATGAAATGCCTTGTTAAACCAATGTATAATAATACTCACTGAGAAATTAAGAAAAATATTACCCAGTTACGAGTGCCCATTGGGGTAATAAATTAATTTTGATCTGAATTCCTATAATTATTCATGAGTGCAGAAAGTACCAGTCCACTCAACATAAGTAATTTCTGAATGTACAATTCCTGGTACTTTATTACTTGTGTTTCACACATTTTACATTAGTATTACTATAAATAAAACAAAATATCTCATCATATTTTGATTACAATCGATAATCATTTGTTTTATATCAATGATTATATTAAATATTATACAGTAGGCTGACAGAAATATATATATATAATTTTAATGTTTAAAAAGGCTGTAATTATTTTATCTGAATGTTACATCACAATGTCTATTTTCACTGATATATTTTGAAACATTACACATACCTGACCCAGAGCGCTTACTCCTTTGTCAGTTCGACCACATCTGTGGTAATTAGAAGTTTCTCTGAAAACAAAATATAACTATTAGTTTATCTGCCAATTGGTGTACTCAACATTTAGAAAACTATTACGTGTAGCAAATAGTTTGAGGAATATCTTAGAAATAGTACTCTTTTTTCTCGTGACTTTCAAGGAATACTTTTATAAAGTTTTATGATAGTAACTTTCATTCACTTCCCTAGAATCAAATCATTATGTACAACATGTAAAAATATATGTTCAAAAAGTCAATTTATTATATATTATTTTGAGAATACTTTTGCCAGTATCTGACTGACTGATAAACTGCAACATCAAATCTTACAATGTATAATATAATTAACAGAATTAACAGAAGCAGAATTTAAAAATAAAAAATAAAGAACTTTGGGTGAAGAAGGGTGTCCAGATCCTCCCTGGATCTGCCTATGAACAATGCAAATAAATACTGAAATAATTACACAAGTGACCAATAGCTGTTGACTTATTAACATAACATACCTGGACAGGTTATCAATAGCTAATGACTTATTAACGTAACATACCTGGACAGGTTACCAATAGCTAATGACTTATTAACGTAACATACCTGGACAGGTTACCAATAGCTGATGACTTATTAACATAACATACCTGGACAGGTTACCAATAGCTGATGACTTATTAACATAACATACCTGGACAGGTTACCAATAGCTAATGACTTATTAACGTAACATACCTGGACAGGTTACCAATAGCTAATGACTTATTAACGTAACATACCT
>JAULBS010154356.1:0-11968 GCA_032355785.1 Symmetromphalus regularis
AACCAACCAACCAACCAACCAACCAACCAACCAACCAACCAACCAACCAACCAACCAACCAACCATCCATCCATCCACCCATCCATCCATCCATCCATCCATCCATCCATCCAACCTAATCAATCAAATCGAGTGTTTCTAGCGAGAGGAATCGATCCAACGACCCACTGCACCTCAATCTACGCTCTACAAACTCAGCTACGTTCCACTCCTCATTGGCGTTTGGTTTCTGTGTTTATCTTCTCGCTCATCACGAATCGACATCGATTTCACAAAACAAGTATCCGCGTTTTGCAGAACAAATATTCCCCGTTGTAAATTGCCCGCAGTTCTGCACGCTTAATTGTTTGAAAGCAACGATTTTCAATACAGCTACAAAATAACCCCTTAGAAATATGTGAAACAAAAATATTTTTCAACCTCTCCAAGGCCCGCCATTTTGCTGCCTCTCATTTCATGAAACTACGAAAAACACCGGGAATCGATGGCTGACGAGCCGAAATGGTCTAATGTTTTCAAAGTTAGAAATCGAAATTAAGAAAGAACAATTTAACTTTTTAATTAATGCATGAAGATGGAAGAGATAAATTAAATATTTACCAAGAGAAAATGAAATGTTTGTTCAGATAATAAAGCATTCTCTTCTGTCTCTCTCTTTATCTCTCTCTCTCTCTTTCTCTCTCTCTCTCTCTCTCTCTCTCTCTCTCTCTCTCTCTCTCTCTCTATATATATATATATATATGTATATTTCCAGTAGGACAAATAATTACTAATGGAACTATGCCAAAAATAGTAATAATGCTATAAAATATATCATATATATAATTATTATTATTACTATTTTTGGCAAAATAAATTCTGAAATATTATGTTCCTATGCCATGTGACAGCCCTCTAAATTCACTGCCACAATCGACAATGCCGTCATAAAAACAGCAGAATAATGTTTTACAATCGCGTTATACTGCCGTCGCAAAAATATAAATATATTATGCAGGATGCGCATTTAATTGAAGCAATTAAGTGCCCTTGTAAATTTGGTTGAATTTCAATGGATATTTTGGTACTATACAATACAATACTGTTGTGCAAACTGGTCGTATACAAACAGTGGGATCAGGGCCGTATCCTGATCAAAACCGGGGGTGGGGTGGGTGGACACAACATGGAATGAAACACTATACAAATTAAAACCTGAGATGTATATGCTATTTTCTGGAGTAAAAAATGTGAGATGATTGGGGGTGGGGGGTGGGTGGGGCAACTACCCCCTGCCCTCCAGAGGGTACAGCCCTGACGATACTTCTATAATCAGAGGCGAAGGGATATTAAGATATTTTCGATTTGACGTCAAGTTTTTATTTGTCATAAAATAATATTATTGAAGTGAAAAATAATCGAAAGTTATTTCACGGAGGACATTAAAGTGGCGAGATATGATACCGGGTTATGTATTTATATAATATTCTGTTTGATTTTATACCCAGGTCAATAAGATTTGATCAACTCTCTTTCTTCACTGTTATAATTGTGTAACTTATTCAAGGTTTGTGTAAATCAATTGTCAAGCTCAAAGGTTCAGGAATGAGACTATGAAAAATAAAACTGTTTTTGTATGCATTAAGCGTGAGGTGTGTGATGTGCAGTATGTGACGTGCGGCATGCAGCCCACATTTTTCTTATTCTTGATTTCACTCAAATGACATTCCTTACAAGCATTCACACATATCCGTTTTGTTGCCGCATACAGCATGAAGCACATCAGATGTATTACAAACTCAAACACACACAAACACACACACACACACATATATACACATATGCACGCACACAAAAACACACAAACAAACCACTCACACAAACACAAACACACACACACACACAGACACACAGACACACACACACACACACACACACACACACACACATACACACACACACGGAACCAACTTCCATATTGACCTCAATGTGTTCAAAATCCTATCTTCGCAGAAGACAAAGTCAAACAGAATTCAGGACAAAACCATGAATCACTCATGAATCACTCTCAAATCAGAAATAATAACAGTTTCTCCGAAACACAGACACTAAACAATATACCCGCATTACAGAATATTATCCAGATTTCTACATTCCTTTCAGTTAGAAAAAGAAGGTTGCAACCCAGTAATATCTCCCAGCCGCGTTAGAAAAGTCGAGATAGGCATTATGCTAAGATACTAAACAATATCACGCAAGAATTCCCTAAACCGTCAATCAAACAAACGAGGAGTTGTTCTGAGATGATTTTGTAACTCAGTAGTATAGCTTTCAGTTGAAGTGCGGCGGCTCGTTAGATCGATCCCTATGACCAGTCGAGCTATTCCCCGTTCCGAAGCGGGACGTAACTAAAGAGGAAGAGTGTCTTCCCGAGGTTTGACGGGTCGTTGGATCGACCCCTTTCAGTGAATACGTTTAGGTTATTTCTCGTTCTAGCCAGTGGCCCATAAGTTGTGTACCAAACGCCGTGGTATGTGCTGTCCTGTCAGTGGAATGAACGCATATAAAAGATCCCTTGCTGGTAATAAGAAAGAGTAACCTATGTAGCGTTAGCAGGTTTCGTCTGAAGACCACGATAATTCGCAAATACCGTATCTTTGATGCCTAATAGTAATAGCTGCTGAATACAGCTAAACAAACAATCCTTTTTATTTCACGTTCCAGCCAGAAATCCACAACTGGTATGTAAATGGTGGTGTTGTCCTGACTGGAAAAACGCACAGAAAATATCAATATCAAAATAGAAACTGCACTTTAAAAAAAAGAAGACAGTGAATATATAAATTTCAAAGCCTACGCAATAGATTTGCTTAGCCACACAAATGTTTACGGTTGAAGGAACATTTTATATTATGACAAAACATTCCAAGCAATCCTAAATCATTATTGCTATCGAAAATCGTGGGGTTTTACTATCGAAAGAACGCTGTGCATAGGAGACCCTGAATTTTGTAACAGATTTCACAGTGAATGGACTCCCATCCATTATCCATCAGTTGTCAAGATATTAATTATTTCTCTACGCTGATTACACACTGTAATAAGTTAGAGATTATTTTGCACCCAACCCACACGTCAGAACTTTAGCAGTATTAAATTAAAAATGTCTGTGGTTAGAGGACTGTAGTGTCAAGAGCGTGAGTATTTTTAGAATATTTAAGCTATATTTAGTACGATTAATCAGTGGGGAAATCTTTTATGAAAACATGAGCGTTTGTCCACTGCTTGATATGACGGATTTTCAGTAGAAGGTGAAATTATATATACAGTGGCAGATCCAGAAAAACGCATTTGGGGTTGGGGGGCTCAATAATATGATGCTGGATTCTTTAATGTTAAAAAAGTTATTTAAATCGCAGAATTTAGGTGGTTCAGGACCCTGGGCCTCTAGATCCGCCACTGACATATAAATAATAATGCTACTTTAAAAAAAAAAATGAAATGAGAAATTTTTATTACAAAGTTAACGTTTGTTACCTCTACAACAAGCAGACAACGCGGGATGGGGGTGGGTGGGTGCGGGGGGTGGAGGTGGGGTGGAGGGCACTTTTAAGGGATAGCTAATAAAAGAAATCACAATTCTTTAAACAATTTTTTTGGCATAATAGAAATATTTTCAGGCTCGGTGACAAAATAAAGTGGTCGAAAGTTTTTGAAGTATGAGAGGTTTCCGATAGGAACGCTGCTGCCCTTCAGTCACCTACTTTTCAGTCCCACCCCACCCCCCGTACTCATTTAAAGTTATAATATTATAAATGAATGAATTAATACCTTTTATTGAACAAAAAACTCTCGTTAGTTACCGGTGTGTTTTCGAGATCAACAGAAACACGTCAGCTAATGATACAATTTTGAAAAATGGCAGTCTTCCTTGGCAGCCATTTTGAATAAACATAACATATAAGGTATGTAATAATTTCACTAAAAGTGTATTTTTCTGGGATATGATTTTGCGCGCAATAACAACTTGTCATTTATATTTATAACTGTCATTTCAAAGAAAAACACCGCCGTAAATTCTGAAAAGATTTTTAAAAATTTAATCAAGAAAATTAAATAGATGTATGTTTTAGATAATTTCATTTCTGCTTACACAAAATCCACGCAGATAGACACACTATTTATTTCTTTTTCAATATCTGACCTTTAAAAATAATAAAAGGAAAATAATACACCCATGTTTTATAATTACTGATATAAGTTTTCTTTGAACATCGACATAAAGGTTTTAAAACACATTCACAAGATCAGGGCGTATTCTTACAATAATATACATTTATCAATATATATATTTATTTATTTATGCTTAAGGCGTATTTTTTCTTTGGACAAATTATGAAATTCTTTTGAGAAAAAAAACACACAAGCGCTATCTTCATCACTCAGACAAATAATAAAAACCCAGACATATTAATTTTTGAAATTAAATTTTAATAAGCGGTTACATATATGGTCTTCTAGAGATAGGGATTAAAATTTAGCAACAACCATAAAAAATCGTCTTAGGCACATTGTCTGTCTGATGCAGAGTGTGTGCCCACAGGGAACGTGTTTGAACCTTTGTGGATATGAACACGTTAAACAAGTACATGTACATACATACAGACAATAAGAAAAATAATTCCTTTTATATTTTGTTCTGGAAAGCCCATTATATATGTACCATTTTTAACTACGTCATTTTTAATGAGCAATTATTACTGTACTATCATTACCTATATCATTTTTACTGTGTCATTATTGCGTACCATTATTACATATGCTGTTATTACAGACACGTTATTACATGTGTCATTATTACCTATACCATTATTACGGTGGCATTATTATCTGTATCATTTTTACTGTCGTTATTGCGTGTGATTATTACCTGTATCATTATTACCTGTGAAAATCGGCGACATTACCTGTATTATTATTACTACATAATACATTTGCAAATTATTATAGTAACATTACTTACGCGATTTTTACTATTCCATTATTACACTGCAATTATTGCCTGTGCATTTTTAAAACATAATTATACCATTACTACATGTGCAATTATTATAGTACCCCTATTACCCTTATCATTATTAGTGATATTATTGCCTATAATATGTTTACTGTGCCATTATTACTCTGTCATTAATAGTGTACAATTATAACCTATGCCATTTTAACCTATATTCAATAAAACGACAGCCTGAAAATATATATGAAAATAATGAAAAACTTAATAATCATTTTTGATCGTATAAACAGGATAACGTAGCATTAAAAATTTACTCATTCTCTCCTGTCCAACAAACAAAAAACAAAAACAACAAAAAAGATTATCTTAGCGAGTCTAAATGTCGAGTTGTTTAAACAGAACGCTTCTCAGATAACACATTGTTTTAAAGTGTTTTTTTCTATTATTTACCACTGGGAAGTAAATAGTACAATTATCACTCGAGATTTATGCCCCGGTACACAGATGGCTCCAAGAGATTACGGGCGATTTATGAATGTTTTGTTTCCCCTTGAAAGCAGATCACTTCAGATTATATCTTATCTAAAGTGTTAGCGAATTTTTTTTGTTTAGATAAATATACAACAGTGATGTTAATGGTTGCAATTTGCCACACACATTATTTCGATAAAACGATAAAGTTATGTAATTCAGTGACGGATCCAGAAATTCTATTTAGGGAGTCCTAGAGAATCCTCGGATTCTTCAAAGTAAAAAAAAAAATAATAATAAAAAAAATTAAAAAAATTATAATCGCTTAAATTAGGGTTGGCAAGGGCCCCAGGGCCCCCTAGATCCGCCACTGTAATTTGTAATGTGAAAATGACGTGAAAGTAAACCAAATGCTTTTATCTTTTTTGTTAAAATTTGTATTCTAATTTAAATACATTCTCAGTACTTCCTGTTACAACATATGACGTAATCTCTGTAATAGTATATTTCTGGATGCATACAAAGTCTATTTGAGCTATAACATAACTGAGTCAACATGGCATATTTGAACTATACCACAATTGAGTCAACTCATGGATCTATTGGAACTATTCTATAACTGAGTCAACTCACAGTTCTATTTGAACTATGCTATACATGAGTCAACTCGTTGGTCTATTGGAACTATATGATAATTGAGTCAACTAATGAGTCTATTGGAACTATACCATAATTGAGTCGGCTCATGGGTCTATTTGAGCCATACCATAATTGAGTCAACTCATGGGTCTATTTGAGCCATACCATAATTGAGTCAACTCATGGGTTTATTTGAACCATACCATAATTGAGTGTTCTCGTGGGTTTATTTGAACCATACCATAATTGAGTCTTCTCACAGGTCTATTTGAACCATACCATAATTGAATGTTCTCATGGGTCTATTTGAGCCATACCATAATTGAGTCAATTCATGGGTCTATTTGAACCATACCATAATTGAGTCAACTCGTGGGTCTATTTGAACCATACCACAATTGAGTCATCTCTTGGGTTTATACGAGCTACAATAATATAATTGTTTATGTTTTGACCCATACACAGCCCTCGAAATTTGCGACAGCAATCGTCAATGCCGCCGTAAATGTTATAGAATAATTGATTTACGACAGACTACGTGCACCGAATCTTCTCTCTGTAATAACATACGTTTAGATCCCTGTGGGGTTTATCTGAAATACATGTATGTCATAAATATCATATGGGTCGACTAATACAAGGTCTGTTTGAACTTTAATATAATCATTATTTATGTGTTTTCCCATACACCGTAAATTCGTGTTATAAGAGCATACGTTTGGATCCATATAGGGTTTACATGAAATATAATGTCAAAAATATCATATGGGTCGACCAATAAGTTTATGTTTGAACTTTTAATATAATAATTCTTCATGTTTCTACCCATACACCGTAAATACGCATTATGATAGCATACCATGAGCCCGTGTCCCCTAAATGTTGCGATTTTTTAAAATTAATTGGATTTTATGAAAACATTTGCAGTGGCGGATCCAATAATTTTCAGAGGGTGATGGTGCATTGTCATAGCCAGAGGGGAGTCTTCACTACATTTTAACCTCTTATATTTGCCTGTCACGCAATCATATTAGAAATTTCTGTGCAATTACTCACCATTATAAAATCTCCCCCCCCCCCCATAACACCCTAGCTACGCCAATGTGATGGTGATAAATTCTAACTAGTATGCATATCTTAGTAGGGTACGGAAATATGAAACCCCGTAACATTTATTTTAAATTTAGAAAGTCTGGAAGGAAGGGATTTTGATATTCTCAGTGGTCATCGTGAGGTCATTACCGTTCTGCAAGATATGAGTAGTGCTCTGTATAGTTACTGTACATTTGCAGTTTGGGCTATTTTCTGTCCCAACCAGTGGCCCATAACTGGTTCATCAAAGGACATGGTATGTGCTGTCCTGTCTGTGGGACGGTGCATATAAAAGACCCCTCGCTGCTTATAGGAAAGTTTAGACTATGTGGCGGCAATGGGTTTCCTCTAAATAAATATGTCAGAATGACCATATGATTGACATCCAATAGCCGATAATAAGATAAAAATCAATGTGCTGTAGAGGCGTCGTTAAATAAAACAAACTTTACTTTACTGTGTATAGTTATGGTGACATACTGGGAGACGAAGAAGGCAATAGTTTGGCATATGATATATCGGGAGACAGGAGACTGGCATATGATATATTGCGAGATAGAGGTAACAATATTTTGTCATATGATAAATCGGGAGATAGAGGAAAAAATAGTTTGGCGTATGGTGATTCGACTCGCGTAATGTAAAAAAAAAAAAAAAAATGAAATACGAGAAAAGGATGGTCTAGACCCCTGAAAAACCCTGAATGCGCTACTATTCATAGTGCATTTTTGCCATTTATAAAACTATTGCAATTTGCAAGTTGCATGGCATTGCCGTAGTCAGGCTTTTATATTGAAGTGATTTTATATTGGGATGGGGCACCAACTGCACAGAAAACACTAATTGGATTGCAAGAGAGGAAAATATAAAATATGGTGAAAATAAAATATGAGGGGAGCATTGTCCCCATAAGCACCCTCTGGATACGTCAATGGAAGGTGGCTAGTGACCCAATCCACCCTTATAAATCAGCCACTGATTTGGACCCATTTAGAGTTTATTTGAATTGTAAAATCATGTTTGGACCCATTTAATATTACAGTCTATTTCAACTATAACATCATGTTTCGACCCATGCATCGTCTATACGAACTAGAATATCATATGCGTCAAGCCATGCAAGGTATATTCGAATATTAACATAATAATAATAATTTATAATTCGACCCATGCATGGTCTATAAGAACTATATCACATGCGTCAAGCCATGCAGAGTCTATTCGAATATTAACATAATAATTATTATTTATATTTCGACCCAATCATGGTCGATATAAAATAGAATATCACATACGTCAAGCCATGCAAGGTCTATTAGAATATTAACGTAATAATTATTATTTATATTTCGACCCATGCATGCTTAATATAAACTAGAATATCAAATACGTCAAGCCATGCAAGCAAGGTCTATTCGAATATTAACATAATAATAATTATTTATATTTCGACCCATGCATGTTTAATATAAACTAGAATATCAAATACGTCAAGCCATGCAAGAAAGGTCTATTCGAATATTAACATAATAATAATTATTTATATTTCGAGCCAAGCATGGTCAATATAAACTATAATATCACATACGTCAAGCCATGCACGCAAGGTCTATTCCAATATTAACATAATAATTATTATTTATATTTCGACCCATGTACCTAACTTCTCACATTCATACCATATGTTTGAACTCACGGAGTGTCTATTTGAACTATAATATCATATGTTGCGATCCATGCCGGCCATGCATTATTAATGACTCCAGCTAATTACAACGTTCACTCAAATTACCTCTGTATTGCTCTTCGGTCAGTCTCATAACCAGCATTGAATGCAGTTATTAAAACTGACCGCAGCCAGAGTAACATGTTAGCGACATGCTTGGCTTCTGGGCGAATATTAATGACAAGATTGTCCTCCACAATGCAATTAGCCTCAAGTCTTTTGTGCTGAAGCTCACAATCGGTCATGTGATGCAAATTCAATTTGTTTATGCCGAATTAGATTAAGACAGAAATAAGATTAACTTACCTAATCCACCGAAGCTTATCGTCCATAGAGACAAGACAAAAGCCAAAAAGGACTTCATGACAGAAGTGGACGTAGCGATGATGCTGTTGACGATATTTTGTTGACGATGGTGTTGTTGATGAAAATCTTTATGTTGAATTATTTACTCCCGAGCATGTCCTAAAATGCTTTTTAGGTTCTCTTGTATACATTAAGGAACTGAGATTCCATGTATACCGTCTTGAAGCAAAGTTTACCGTTTTAAAGCAATATTTATCGTTTTGAAGCGTATGAAAATCCAAATCTTTTCTTATGAAACACATCTAATTTCTAAAACAAAATTCAAAGTCAGTATCCATTTTCAATTTTTCACATTACAAAATTATTTCTTGACGATGAAACACAGTAACCACAATATTCTAGTTTTGTTTCTAAAATAGAATTTTAAAAGTTAGAATCCATTTTCAGTTTTTCGTGTTACAAAATTATTCTCTGTTGATGAAATTGAGAACCAAAATATTCAAATTTTAAGAGGCTTAAGCGTTTATTATTCGAGGTTTTACCTTCCTTTAGGAAAAACCAGCAACAAGTTTTGAAACTGCTCAAAGCTAAACGGAAATTATCCTCCACAAATTTCAGAAGGACTTCTCCACATACGTAATCCGTGAGTTATGTATAGGTTCGTATGAAAACCTGCGTTTGGTCAGTTATATCAAACAGTTCTTGTTTTATAGGACTATCTCAAACAGTTCTTGTTTTATAGAAGAATATCTCAAACAGTTTTTGTTTTATAGAAGAATATCTCAAACAGTTCTTGTTTTATAGAAGACGACCTCAAACAGTTCTTGTTTTATAGAAGAATATCTCAAACAGTTCTTGTTTTATAGAAGAATATTTGAAACAGTTCTTGTTTTATAGAAGACTATCTCAAACAGTTCTTGTTTTATAGAAGACTATCTCGAACAATTCTTGTTTTATAGATTATCAATTTTTAATACGTTACTTATAAACACCATCTTATGAAACAGTCTACTTCTGAGCACGTGTTTCAAGTAGTTTATTTTACAGAAAACTACTCAATATCATTTCCCAGAATTGTTATTTAACATATTCGTGAGTCAATTCCTGAGTCAGTTGGCATCAGTTCATTTAGAGTTTGTGATAATCATGAAATCTTTCAGCTTTTCACAAAATGTATGAAAACCTCCAATCAACGAAACGAAAAAAATATTCCATATCTTTTAATATCCATCCGAGAGAATTTCCACGTTTTCTTGGAACGCCAGCTCAACTTTTAACCGATTATTTTCATAATATATTAATAAATACAGCAATCACATTAATTTTTATCTCGCAAAACTTTGCAAGCTGGAAAGTTATTTCCGATGTCTTTAAAAAGTCTCAGTTCTTGAGTGACACGGAGCGAGACATGTGCAAATGAGCACGTGTCACATGTTGTTATCAATATAAACGATCATAACTAATTAATAAATGTGATCACGTTGAATGGCACACATGCTTGGAGAAAATGCCGCGAATCTACTCGCGAACACGTGCTAGTGTTGTCCGTTTCGATGGAAATGAGCGCCAACCACTGGATGCCGATTTCGCGGCTCCACAGCTCAATGACATTGGCCGATGACTCGAGTTGCTATTAGGTGATTCGGAAGGAGACGAAACAGATCTTCATTGATTTCACTACAGCTGTTTGGAGGGAACTCGGAGGAAGCGCGGGAAACAATGACACATGCAATGGCGCTAATTTTATATAAAAAAACAAGATTATTTCAGTGTTTAATTACTAAACAACAAATTAGTTTTGACATCTTTGATTTAAAAGGGAAAACACTTAACACCTTTTGATACGTTTCTTTGTTGTTTTTCGGTTGTTGTTTTTTTAATTACGTGTAGAATTGGTATTTCGAGGTCGGTTGCACTATATCATTAAAGGGTATTGGAAATAGCACGGAAGTAAGAAGATTAAATTAACAAACTAAAAATGTTGCTACATATGTTAACTATTTCCCCCATTCTTCACTATATAGCAGGGAGCGGGATCTAGCACAAACGATAGCGTGTCCGCCTGTGAAGCTGTCGGTCGTCGGATCGATCCTTCTCAGTGGACCAATTAGCAGTTTAGGCTATTTTCTGTTCCAACCAGTGGTCAACAAATGGTTTATCAAATGCCGTGGTATGTGCTGTCCTGTCTATCGGAAAGAGTAGCCTATCTGGTGGCAGCGGGTTTACTCTAAATCAATATGTCAGAATGACCACATGGTAGACGTCCAATAGCTGATAATAAGATAAAATTCAATGTGCTCTAGAGGTGTCGTTAAATAAAACAAACTTTACTTTTCATTATATAGTAGGAATGGATGCAGGATTTCTGAAAGGGTGGTCTAAATGTGATGGTGAATAAGACTTGGGTAAAAATGATTAATTTTCACGTCCTTCCACTCGGAAAATAAATTTATTAAAAATATTTTAAAATCTTGAAAAGAGAGGGATCCGGACCTCCTGGACCCCCCTCTGGATCCGCTACGGTATAGCCGAATCTTCTAAAAAAAGGCAACACTGGTCTTTGTGTTTAGAAGTTAAGTTATCGGACGCGGCTTGTAGGTTCTAGGATCAAATCGAAGTTGAGGCATGGAATGTTTAATCTTGGTACCGGCCCCAGCCCAGAGTAAAGTAAAGTTTGTTTTATTTAACGACGCCTCTAGAACACATTGATTTATATTTTATCATCGGTTATTGGACGT
>JAULBS010154367.1:0-11968 GCA_032355785.1 Symmetromphalus regularis
ATTAAAATGCCTAAATAATAATGTTTACCAGTATTTCTTTATGTATCAATGTAACACTTAACCATGTCGTCTTTGCGCAAATATACTGAAGTACACAAGGGGTCTATAATAGTGTCAATCCTGGGGTGATGGGGAAACACATCCTCCCTACTTTTTGGACAGGAGGGTCCATTCACCCACTCCAACCACCCCCCCCACCCCCCCAACACACAACGACACAAAAAGGGGCACTTTTGCTGTTTTTCACTTAAGGGGCACTTTTTTCTTTTCAATTATTTAAAGCAAAAACTGGGATGGGGGGTAATTATATAGGTACGAACCTTCCCCCGGTCTAAAAAGTGGGGAGAACGGGCCTACACCCCTGAATGAAAATATATTGCATTGCCTTTGGCCTATGTTTAATTAATCGACAGAAAATGCACCAAACACTATCACGTTTAAAAAAAAGTATGATAGACATTAAAAATAGAACTGATTACTTTTAGCTGATCTTTTGTTTTATAATTAAAACCATTTTCTTACTACAATGCGCACTTTGCCTTTTGATAAAACCCCTGAATTGTCACTTGAAATATATGTTGCCAACTGACGAGACTTTTTTTGAAAAGCAGGTACGTGGTTCATTACTTCTTTCGTACTGCGTCCATTAGCGATTAATATACGGAATATTTGTCATCAACAACTAGAAAATATTTGACCTAAAGGTAAGTACTATTAGATTTGTCAATAGTTTCTTATTAAAGCTATTTTTGCCGACTACTCGCTGGTTCTCAAATCTCTCCGGAAAAAACACACTATGCGAGGTGTCACGGTAGACAGCAAACATCAGTAATTAACAGCTGTCTAATGTCAGAAACTCGGACTAGTTTCACATGAAAAACCTAATTTACATAATCAAGATGTAAATAGTGAATTTTTAAGTCGGGCTAGTGAAGTTTGAAAATCACTGATCTCATAGCAAGTGGATTAAAAAAAATTCTAAAAGCCCTGTATACATGTTAGTATCTATCACATCCAACTGGTATTTTGCTAAGATTCCATCCTTTAAATTTTTGATACCACTTAACAAATACCATGAAATGGCCCTGTATCAACCTGAAAAATGTAAGATCAGTTTGAAATACAAAAATAATACTTTTGACTGCCGTTCAAATACAGAACAAATGGACACCAATATATAAACAATAGGACTTTTTTCATTTAGAAAAATATCAACATTAATGAGGTAAGTTACCGTATATACTTTGGTTTTTATTAATCAATATCCATGTTCCAAATAGAATAAACAGACTATAGTTGAGAGGAAATGTAATTCCGTTTTTGTAAAAATAATATAAAATTATATCTACATACCTCTCTAAAACATGAGATGAGAAAAAACCCACTGCAGTATAAATTAATGTTTTATAAATTTTTTGTCCATAATTGGCAAATTGGCATCAATATTTCATTAAAATCTTTCCAAAAAGTTAAGTGATATTCCCTTGTTTTGCTGCGAGATAGTGCAAATGTGTTATTTTGGTCGCACAGTGGTATTTGCACTGCTAACTGAAAGTGAAATGGCTTCAACAGTTCATTTTCTTCGTTCACAACTTGCCTTCAATATTTTAAAAAATTTAATAATTAAGTATGAGGAGGTTCCCATGTGCGATAGAATACCCTTGGTTTAAGGTTGGCTGTTGTAGAACCACATGAAATTGTTCTCATGCAAATGTATATAATGTATGTTGGGCTTATACCAATACAGTATAATAGTCTAACACCAATACATCATAATGTATATTGGACTTACACCAATATATTATAATGTATTTATTGAACTTACACCAATACATTATAATGTATTTATTGAACTTACACCAATACACTTTAATGTATATATATCGGACTTACACCAATACACTATAATGTATATATCATTATCGGACTTACACCAATACACATAAATATATATTGGACTTACACCAATATACTATAATTACATATATTGGACAAAAGTTGGATATCATGCTGACTTTTTTTTATTGCAAACTGTTGTTAAAAAGTTCATATTTGTAGTGTATATAATATTAGTTCTTTATTAGTTTTCTGTTTTTTTTTTAAAAACTATATATAATTATGTGCAACTTTTCCAATATAATCATTACTTTCAGACCTGCACAAATTGCATGAACGATTGTTTCGTTCGTGCATCGGTTATGCAAATTTATTTCACATAACCGATTTACCGTTCATGTAAAATTTGGTTAAATCAAGTAGTTTTTCCATTTTATTTAAAAACCGGTTATACAAATGTTTTTTTGCATAACATATTTTCCGGTTATGCACATTTTGAATTTGTGCAGGTCTAACTTATTCTGTTACCATAACTTTGTCACATATATGTGTACAGGCTATAGGATTTCATGGGAAACACTTTTTTCAGTTCCATGCTTTTGGATCAAGGGAACCCACCGGAAACTGTTTTTCGGTAAACCAAATTAATGTAGCAGTGATACGAAAATCATGGGAAACAAAATTTCTGTTCCATTATTTTGACAACACTGTACCAACACGCTACTGGTAACAATCATTACCATGGAATCCTATGGCCTGTGTGTATATATAGTATCATGTGTAAGACAGTTGTATTTTTAAACATTTGCTGCTATTTTTCAGAATTTTACAGCCTCCGGGTGGTGGTTCCAGTGACATCTTTGGTGTTGGGAACACATATTCATCACCACCTACATCTAATTCACCAGCATCAGTGGAGAAAACTCATACATCAGAGAACCAGCCGGCAACGCCATCTTCAGCAAACCAGAACTCAAGTAGTCCGCAGAATAACTCCACTGACCAGACAAAACCAAGCAGGGAGCCGAGTTTCAAAATGCGTAACAGACAAGGTTGTCATTTTTATTAGTGAACACTTTGAAAATTATTAGTTTGATCAGTGTTGTACAGGGTGTTCCTAAAGTCTGGACATGTAGGAAATACCACTATTTGTAACTAACTATATTTTTATTCACCACACAGATTAAATATGAGTGTGTCTGGACACATAGGAAATATTACTATTTGTAACTAACTATATTTTTATTCACCACACAGATTAAATATGAGTGTATCCAGACTTTAGGGACACCCTGTACATTTAAGACAAACATATTCCTTCAAGCAAGGAGCCTAGTTTCCATAAGCTCAACAGATTTAGTTAAAATGTCATAAAGACAATTTTTCCTAGAAGCATTTTTTTTCCCCCATGAACATTTTCTTAATTTCAATGATTGGTGACTGTTTTGCGTTAATGTTTTATTTTATAATTTAGAATATGTTTTTTGTGGTTCAAAACTTGCCGGAAGCTGGCTGACAATTGACTATATGTCACAATTTACCAAATGATTGACATCCAACAACCGATGATAAATAAATCTGTGTGCTTTAGTATATATAATAGATTCTTTATTATTAATTGGAAAGTTCAGTCTGTTTGGTGGTAGGTTTCTTATGTAAACTATTTGTCATAAACACAGCATTTGACACATAATTGCCTCTTTAGAATAAATTAATGGTCATTACAAATACTTCCAGTTGGAAGTGTAAGTTAGTTGGCTAATTTTTTATATATATTTTCTTTTTTAGGAGCCTTTAATCCTATCACAGGAGAACCATATACCCCAACAACCACTGGTGCAAAACAGGTGAGTTCAAACATGTCTGATCAGACTCCCTAAAACATATTTGCTCTTAATTATCGTGACAGATTTTATAAAGATAGCGGTTGCCAACCTATGCTGTGGTTAGGCTAATTTGTAATTTATATATGATATATGACATCTTATGATTGTTCCAGTTGACAAGCAGCATGTGACAACTTGTACAAATCATTTGTTACTCACTCGTACCTTACCCCGATTGTATCTTACAGTGTAGCAGGGTCTTTTAGTTCTTCAATGTGTCTGCTTGTGCAGCTGTCTGTCATCGGATCGATCCTTCTCAGTGGACCCATATGCAGTTTGGGCTCTTTGCAGTGGTCCACAACTGGTTCATCAAGGGCTGTGGTATGTGCTGTCCTGTCTGTGGGACTGCATATAAAAGAACACTTGCTGCTTATCAGAAAGAGTAGCCTATGTGGCAATAGCCAGTTTCCTCTAAATAAATAAGTCAGAATGACCATATGATTGACACCCATAGACGATGATAAGATAAAAATCAATATGCTCTAGAGGCGTCGTTAAATAAAACAAACTTTACTTTAAGTCTTTCAAATGCCACCTTATGCCTGTGATTGTCAACCACTGCCATAGGTTAATTGTTTTTTAATTGCTTGTAACTTAATTCTTTTAGGTATTGCTTATATCCTTAATGTTCAACAACTTACCTTTTTTTAATTTGTGTACAATGTAGGATATTTCTTTATATATGCTAATTCTCGTTTGTTTTAGGTTTTTTTTTTCTGTAGGAGACTGAGAAGATAATGTTAAGCTGCAGACAGAAATAGAATACCTAGAGTAGATTACTATCTAATAATGTCAGACTATCACTGTTGTCTTGTTTTTATCACAGGAGACTGACAAGAACAAGTGTGACAATACACAGCAGTCTGGTTCAGGCAAGGCTCATGCAGAAATTCACACTTCATCTCGTGTGCTCAATCCACCAGGCGGCCCCACAACCAAGCTGTGGTGATGGACTACTGGCAGTCACAGAATCGATCATAGTCGTTGTGATTTTGTTTACTGGATTCATGTGTAATTCTGTGAGGCCTTTGAAAGTGTAACATACAGTAACAGCTTGCTTGGGTTTGGCTAACGTAACAAGTGTAAATGTTGCTCTTATTTGAATGCAACGTGTTTGCAAACATTTAGTAATCAAGATTTATTTCTAATGCAGGCAATTATTAAAGATTCTATTCCACTATCTGCCAAAGGGTTCCGGTTAATTTGAATATATATATTGGAAATTTTTGTGATGAAAACCAAATTAGCTATATATTTGGTGAAAAACAATCACAGTATTAAATGACTAGATGTTAGGAGGGATGGGTATCTACAATTAATGATATCTTAGCAGTTTAGCTTCAGTTTCTTCAACAATCTTACTCTAAATATATTCAGTGTAGTCCAATTGATTGTCGGAACAGGACCAACTAATATTATTAGGTCTTCATAATAGTTGTATTTTAATTTTTCTAATATCTTGCTAAATATTGGATTAAATTTGATTAACTAGCATATACCATTAGATAGATTAACCTTTCTGTTTTTATTTCGTGTTATTTTGTGATGTTTAATCTGAAAGCTTGAAAAAACCATTTGGTTAGTTAATCAAAACAACGGAAACTGGTCATTTTGAAGTGATAACGGTGTGAGAATACCACAATGTCAAAACGATAATTATGTGCATATTGTTGCATTAATTCTATCCAATATTTACTGAGATATTAAAACAAATTATAATGATAATACAACTGATTATCACCTCGGGTGTTGTTTGACACATTCTAATAATATACATTTGAAGTAGGGCCCTGCAAATCTCAAAATTTCCATTCGAATTGAATCTTTTAAAAAAGATTCAATTCGAATTTCGAATCCCGCATATTTTTGAAAATAATGAAGTGTATTAGATGTAGTTCATGAAGGAATATTCAGCTCAGTAAAGGAAATTAGAAAGACAATATAAATACCCACTGCACTGTGTGTATGTACAGTGATTAACATGATTACACAAGGTTGAAGTTTAAATGATAGAGCACCCTAAATAGAAAACCTGTACCAATTGTCCGTAAACTGCAGTATTCGAAATTCTGAATACACAAAAATTGAATGGAAGCTTCATAACAATTTTGAATCGAATCAAATATATAAAGATTCGCAGGGCCCTTGTTTTAAGTTTCCCTGTTTCTGGTGACCGTTTTGGAATATTTCTGTGTACCTTTCCAGCAAGTGGAACAACCTAAGTATCTTTTAATGGAGGGTTGAATAATACACAGATTAACATAATAACACTTGCTATCAAACAGAGCAAATTGTTTGATAGCCAAGTTGTCTTGTCATAATTACTTACAGAAGTGTTGTGTATGCAGAACTAATTGTCTAAACTACACTTCCATCTATAATACTGATTAACAGAGATCCTCCAACATCCTTTTTTCTTGAAAATTGTGATAGACTGAAAAATAAAACTCAAAATAGCAAAAATATTCTTGCAAGATTTGAGAATTAAATGTCAAATGAAAGTTATCTAAGATGAGAATATTTGTTTTATGCCTAAACCAAATATTCGTTCCAGCCATTTCATGAATCAAATCTTTTATAAAAAAAAAATTTTGTTGATCCTAAATTGTAATGTAGATAGCATATTGATTTGTCAATGCAGTATAAATGTTTGATAGCGATATATGAATGTAATGTTTGAAAACCATGCTGTTCCATCAATGTTGTTATATTTCTCAAAATCTATATGTTGTAAAAATATCTCACTTTCTCTAGAGACAGGTAAATGTTTTTTTTTGTACATGTCACTTGAAAGTGTACCAGGTATTTTTGGGGTTTTGTTTAAAACACGTGGGTCCACATATATATGTAATTGATGTAATAGTGCATGTTAATGCTTACAATCCGGTGAGCTTCTCGAAGCACCATCACATTCTTAGTGGCTGTTTCGTGAAGACTGGTGTTTCATATTAAAAACAGCACTATGTTTACAGGGTTGCAGAAAGAACCAATCCTGTTGCCAAAAAATACTACTAAAAATACAGACAGAAGAGTTGAAGAATATAATCATCAGTGCGATGGGTAACCTTTTTCTGCCTGTCTTTTCGTTTTCTTTATACACATTTCGCCCATTTTCGATTAGTATTGTCAATTTGCAATAAAAATAGATTTTAGCATTTTTTGGTTACACTGGATAATCATTTGAAGTAATTTTGTGTTTTAACTATTAAATATTCTGCTATAGACTTGAGGACTATTAAGTATTCTGCTATAGACTTGAGGACTATTAAATATTCTGGTAAACTAGAAGATTTTGATTGTTAATGGACTAGTAAGATATTTACAATTTTTGTACTCTGGTCTATATAGTTTTCTAGTAAGATAACATGGGTTTTTGTCAAAATAGATTGTTGTAGTGTCGTCTGACACTGCATAATATCCACAGCATAATGTGGCTGTGATCCGGGACGATGATGCACAATGCCACTTGTCTTTCACTGCTTTTTATAGTGCGATGTAAACATAAGGTGCTGGGGTATTATATTAGTTAGTTTACAGTGATAGATCTCACCATTCCTATGTTTGTTTGTTTATTGTTTAGACTGCAGTAGTGTGAAACTTGAATATTATTTCCAGATCCAGATAGAAGTACGTCTACTACTTTCCTCATATTTCTTTGTATATCAGTTTTATCTTTTGTAAACGAATGTCTACATTGCAGATATGTCCAGAAATGTTCGTTAGTATCAGGAACATCTTACCATCCCTCTTGTCATTTAAAAACCTATCAGCACTCATGGAATGATCTGAAATTATATTATAATTGTACTGGTGTTTTTACCATCTAATATACACTTTATATATATTATTATATGTTTCCTCTGTTTATAGGGTCTTTCTTACCTAGTTCAGGAACTTAATTCTTATTGATTATTGCATTAAGTTCAGCTCGTGACCCATACGATGCATTGGTGCAACTTTCTGGCAACAAATGTTTCAGTTTCCGACCAAAACATTACAAGAAATATCTAGATATACAATAAAATTGCCAACTTACGTGCTTATTACATCCTTTTTCACAGTAAATCCCACGGTATCCACTGATTTCACCTTTCAACCGCTGACACATTAAAAACCAGACTGGCGGTCGAACAAATATGTCACAAATACGAAACTCAGTTCATCCGCTTTCTCTGTGGAGTCATTAAAAAATAAAATAAACCAGTCACAATGTAATACATTACTATTTTTATTTACAACATGCACCACCACTCCTCCAACCTGCCAACAATCCCTCTCTTCATTTCCCATTCCTCTCCTGAAAGTTTCGTATTTGTGAAGTATTTGTTTGACTGCCATTTAAAAAAAAATCTTCTTGTGGTTGAAAGCAAAATCAGTGGATACTGTGTGATTTACTGTGAAAAGGGATGTAATAAGCGTGTAAGTTGGAAATTTTATTGTATATCTAGATATTTCTTGTAATATTTTGGTTGGAAACTGAAGCATTTGCAGCCAGAAAATTGCAGTGCTTTGCTCTGTTGCAGGTATATAGCCCACATTGGATGGGATGCCAATCAATCAAGCAGCCCGTTCGTTTTGGACAATTTCTTTCCATGCTCATCTCCATATGATATGAGGGTTTTTGTTTGTACCAGTTTCCGGCCATATCCTTTTAATAATATCAAATTAAAATTGCCCATTTTTCTTGTGGCATGCTGACTAGTTTGTTATATGAACACTTCCATGCATCTTTGCTTTTTGGATATTTGTTATCTGGATTTTCAACTGTTTAGAAAAATAGTTGTAATTTGACTTATGGTTATAACTAGAGAACCACTAAACATTTTATTTCATGACTACAGCTGTTAACAAAAACTTTCATCAGGTTGAGTATCTTTTTGTAACAAACATTTATTTTCATATTGTACAGTTTATTAATTTAGAGATTGAAACATGCTCAAACAAGCTCTCACCAGAAATGCAACTTAGTGAAATCACTCAGTTTTGTACAGCAGATGTCATATTTATTCATCAAGAATTATCCTGTTTGAAACATTCTGCTTCGTTAATATAAATGTTTGTACATTCCTATTAATTTTGTTTATTTTTCTTATAACATGAAAATGCTATATACGATATAAATAATGAAACACAAAACTTGTCAACATACCGTATTTGTGACATAGATGCATGAATCTCAGGTTTTGCATTTTTTACTTTGACTATTGGACATAGTTGTATAGCTGGATTGTGATTTCTTGATTGGTAGTTTGTGTCTCTAAATTTGTTCTCTTTAACAACTATGTCTCCTTGTTCTTGTCATAATATTACCTTGAAGATGTTTATTTAATTAGTTAAAAGTATCACGGTAATATTTTTCACTTTTTAACGTTATTTTGTAAGTTTACGTGATAAAACTAGCTAATGTACTGTAATCTGTACGTTGCAAACGTGTTCCCTTTCAGTAAGCTTGGATTTCTTCTTTAACAAGCTGATCAGCATAATAGTATTTGACAAAGATGTTCTTAAAAAGGTTCCTTTTGTAGACAATTTGTTTGATAATTAATATCCACTAATTAAGTAATGAGCTAAGATGTTGTTGAACAAATATTACTTTGCATATATTTAACATGGTAGCGGGTTTACTTATGTAAAATCCGCAATGAACAAATGTTCTTTTTGTCATTTAGTTTGTATATACAGTAGATAGGTTTGTTTGCATGGTTGTTGATTGATAGATGTGATTTTTTGTTATCAAGATGTGGATTCTGCTTCATATTGGCAGTTCCGATATAGTTCTGAGTGTTGACTGATTGTGAAATGAACGACAAGATCTAACAGTTTTGTTGTGTTTTATTACCTACACAGTAACTACAAGTGATTAAAATCATCAGCATTCAATGAGATGTATTAGTGTGCAGTTATGGCAGTTTATTGTTGCCTTTTGTCTTTAATTTGTATATCTACCAATGACTGTCAGAATAGGGTTTTTTGTTGTTTCCATGCAGACTACTATCTTTTCATATACATTGTCTTGTCTGGGGCCAACTTTGCCTTTTTACTGTCAAATATATTATTAGCACAACATTGTGTTAAAACATTTTTCAGTAATCAGAGATTTTGGACAAGTACAGTATTTTTCTGTTAATCTGTGAAAGTTCCATTTTTCATTGTGTATACTATATAGTTTAATAGGTTGTGGGGACCATTTATCATCAACTATTGTCTGATATCAATATGATATATCCAATGTGTGCGTGAGAGTTGTTAAATTATTTACTAATGATGTTCATGTGAATATAGACATTCCCACTGATAAACAAATTTGTATGAATAACAATTTAGTGTTACGTACCACTGAATTTCATATCTTTCTGTCCTGCTAACTGTCTTTCTGTTTATTAAAACATTTTACATCATTTGTTGTTGTTTTTATGTGTGTGTTGCACTCTGATATTTCATTCTTTCAAGTCTCCTGTGGAGAGCTAGTACCTTGATACTTACAATTCTAGTTTGGGAGCTAGGCATATAAATCTATCTCTTCAGTGTGCATCTTTGAAAGTGTATGTTGATGATTATGAACCTAGTTTGGGAGCTAGGCATACAAATCTATCTCTTTGGTATGCATCTTTGAAAGTGTGTATGTTGATGCTTATGAACCTTGTTTGGGGGCTAGACATACAAAGCTATCGCTGATTATTACAAACCAAGTTTGGGGGCGAAACACACAAAGCTATCTCTTCAGTATGCATCTTTGAAAGCTTGTACATTGATGCTTACGAACCTAGTGTGGGGGCGAGACAAGAAATTTATTTCTTCAACATGCATCTGATAGCTTGCCACTGAAACCAAAATCTGATATAAAGTCTGTACCCGATCCATCAGTGTCTCACCCCCACTCCCAAAGTTTTCACTTTGGCCAGCCAGAGTCTTTTACCAGTGAATAAAAAATGTGCTGGGGTGTACTAAACAAATAATCCTTTCCTTTTGTATATTGCAAGTGATCTTGGTTTGTATAACTGTTTTCATAATAGGTTATGTAATACACACCAGTTTTGAAACAAAATCCAGTCTGTCATTAGAGAATGTTTCTCTAAACACAGTTTCATGCCGATATATACTTAATGTAGTCGTTTCCTAAGGAATGTAAAAAATTCTGCTCAGAAAAGCGGTTGATGTTAAAAAACGAACTGACCATTAGACGTAATAGGGGCGGCGCAGATGGTACGGCCATGACCGTATCACTTTTTGAAGAAGTACGGTACCACTTTTTTCTACTTAAAAAAAAAATATATCAAGATGTTAATCGCTGATCATTGAACTTCCCCACTTTGGCTATTTATAGCCATACCACTATTTTAAAAAAATGTTTTACACTTTGCCGTCCCTGCGTAACAATACTAACTTATGTATTATGTTCATCTAAGACCTGTTTACTAGTACTCGTACTAGTTGTAGTTACCGACCAATACACGATGCTTATAACTTATATAAGGCATTCACTCAAAGATAAACAAGGCTAATGAAACACGCCACAATGTTACCATACTTGAGGTACAATTATATATTTTTATTTACAATATAACTATAATGAAATATGTAGAATGAAGAAGACAGATTTAAATGAGAAACATAATCGACCACAAGCCCGTAGCCAGGATATTTGAAGGGGGTTCGTTTTGGTATTAAAAGGGGAGTTTAGAGCGGTAACAAATAACATTAAAAAAAGCTGGGGGCTCTGGCCTAGTTTGAAAGGGCACTCCAGAAAAAAGGGGGTTCGTTCGGGCATGGACCAGGGAGCTCAGACAGAATTGTAATACGCTGTGTTTGAAATAGGGGAAACAATGTTTTTGCTTAAAGGCATTTTAATCATTATAGAGTTTTCTCCCTTGGTAAAATCGTATTATTTACTTTGGGTTATTTAAAGCTGCAATAATTATACCCTCCCTATCACTAACATCTATTATTTCAAAATGCAAATACAACTGGAATTGTAATAAATTCAGGTACCATTCCTATCAACGGATACTGACGACTGCTTCAAACCGCGCTCACAAAACTGCCACGGGCAGAGGTAAAAAGGCCATTCGGCATTTGGGGTTTTAGTATGGGGTGCCAAGTGTAAAAATAAAATATTTAAGCTAATTTAACCCCTTTTTCTGTACATTTAATGTATATATGTGTTTATATAATTAAAAAAATATGTACCAAATATTTATTAAATAAATAAATTATTTATTAAATCTCTGCAATATATATTAAATATT
>JAULBS010154378.1:0-11968 GCA_032355785.1 Symmetromphalus regularis
TTTCTCTCTCTCTCTGTCTCTCTCTCTTTCTCTCTCTATCACACACACACACACACACACACATACACTTTCCTCATGTATTTAATTTTACAATTAGTATAAAACTGACACTGTTCTTCGAGTTGTCAAGGATAATCAGTTGGAATCTTAGTCTATTAATCGTGTCTTTGTGGCGCGTAATTGCAGACTGATATTTCCGATACAGACGGAACTAGCAGACGTTCTAAGATCACATAATAACACTATGTTCTACGTTTCTGTCAGATTAATCGATAATGAAGTTAAAATTTAACTTCTCTAATTGGACAAAATGTGGGTTTTTTGCCTTATCAGTAATACTAACATTAACTTTCTTTGATGTAAGATAACTATTTTAGGATATATTATGTAACATCCAGACTCATTGATAAGATATATATATTTGGATCAATAAGTTGTATGGATTAATATTTTGCCTTATCATTATGTTTAAAGTTATATCTTTGCAGAAGTATATATAGATACAAAAGTAAAGTTTGTTTTATTTAACTACGCCTCTGGAGCACATTGACTTTTATCTTATCTTCATCTATTGGACGTCAATCAGATGGTTATTTAGAAGAATCGTCGTGCCGCCACATAGGCGACTATTTCCGATAAGCAGAAAGGTGTTTTTTTTTATGCAACGTTCCATATACAGGACAGTACATGCTACGGTATTTGATGAACCAATTGTAGACCACTGGTTGGAAAGGAAAATAGCCCAAGGTACAAATGGGTCCACTGAGAAGAATCGATCTAACGACCGATCGCTTGACAGGAGGACACGCTACCGTTTGAGCTACATCCCGCTGCTGAATACATAGATACAGTCATGACGGCTCATGTGAAACGTAATACAATTTTCTGTTACTGTTAGCACTAACTTCATCTATATACACTACTAAAATAACTTCAAGTTTTTGGTGTTTAAACTTCTGAAACGACATGTTGCTAAGATTCGAGACGCCATTGATGCCAAAGTTATCCACATCGCCAGTGCTAAAGTCTTGGTTGCACACCGTCATAAATATTTGAATGCAATTCAGTTTAATTTCTATGTCATAACACGTTGTACAATTTATCACAATATCAGATGAGGCATATAATTAGATGGTTATATTTAAAGCTACAAAATATTTATATGTTGACCACTAATATTTTTAGTTTAGCCATACAACCGTAGACCTACATCTGATATCACTTTTGGTTCCAGTTTTATACTAATTATAGCAATAAAAACTGCGTCAGCATACAGCAACACAGCCAAATTGCATATATGACTTTAAAAAAAAAATCGCCTTTATTGCTGTAGTTTATATTAATTATTAAAAAGTGATCTCTTTTTTTACCGGATTACGTCAGCTTAGAAGTCAAGGTGATGTAATAGTGATGTAATACCCATTGGTTGTTTCGTGCGATTAAAATGTCGCCTATTGGTTAACGCTGCCATGAAACGTGGTTGTGCAGGCACGGCGGAACAGGGAGGCTGGGGGCTCAGGATCCCCCAAAATAATTCTGAATCAAGCATAACCTTATATCAACTTGAAACTCGGTGCTTAGAGCCTTGATATGTTAACCTCCCCTCCCGCCCCCCCCCCCCAAAAAAAAAAAACAAGTTTCACTGGCTTCCGCCGTGCCAGTAGTATGTAGCATACTTATAAATATATTATCATAATTACAGTCACATGCCGTTGTAACACTAGAGCTGGCAGTTGTTCAAAGCAAGGTTAAGCTAACCATGGGTATGAATATTTCAAAACAAAGTTATAAATCATTGCAAATAGTAATTGAAGAGACATGTTGAAACTTAAATTAGTTTAGGCTAAGGTATCCATAAATAATCAAATCGGAAGTATATTAAACTTTGAACTTTCTACGAAGATATTTTAGAGAGAAATATTCATCTACCTCATGGTTAGGTTAACAATGCTTTGAACAACTGGGCCCAGGTGTAATTTGCAATACCGTAACACCCATCATCACCAAGGATGAGATGAACGTAATAAGCGGAAAAAATGACATCTCAGACATGATTTTAGTCAGTGATTAAACACATTATAAAACAATGCTAACAAGGCTTCCGTTGCCTCTTTGCATGTCACTATCATCCATCAGTTAATCCCAGGGCGTTTATGATGATGACGTTATTATGAATTCTACAACACATTCGTCATAAGTAAGCCACCTGACAGACTATCTTTATATGGTAACTTGAAGTAATCTCGACATATCACTTTCAGCATAATAGAAAAAAAAATGATGTGTCATAAGAGAAGCCATGCAAATTATCTTGAGATATAAGCAGAAATGTAATTTAGTACTCGCATTCAGCATATATCAACCATTAAAAATGGGTTTTTTAATGTTCTTTTAATGACAGATATGTAAAAAAAAGCTTTCTAAATAACACTGAGAAAGCTATGTGTGGAAATGTATCTTTCTTCACGCATTCCACATATGTCTATCTCTTCTTTTTTGCAATGCCTTTTAATGTTTCTTTATTGACAGATGTTAGTGACTTTCCAGTACCTTTGTGTAAGACTGTATTGAAAGGAAAGTAGTTTCAAATTGAAAACATGAAGTTAATTGAAAATTTAAAAAAATGTAGGTTTTTTAAATGTGCCATATTAAGTTTTAAAAAACCACATACTTATTGGAATGCATCATTTTGGTGTTTGTTGTAACTGATTCAAGATAAAAGTGATTTTTTTTTGAACAGTACAAAATATGTGTACCCTCCCTCACCCTCTCTCTTTCTCTCTCTCACTCTCTCTCTCTCTCTCTCTTTCTCTCTCTCTTTTGACCAAACTAAGGTTGCCAACATAGCATTTTTGATGAATAATTATTGTATAGGCTTTTTTCTTTTTCCGATTTGTTCCGTTTTTATTTAAATTTTTGCGCCAATCAAATTACCACCAATGGTATTTTCAGATTAGAATTTTTATAAGGAAAGAAAATTTGTCTTGGGAATTCGTTTATTTCATGTGTTACTATTTACCTAAAGGCCAATTTCATTTTTAAAATGACGACTCACAGCCAGTCAAGCATACTACATGCAGCGGGTGTTTGCAAAAGAAATCAGTCTGTGACTTTTTTGCAAGCCAAAACAAGTTATAAAATGCTTTTGTTTTTATTTCTTCTGGCGATTTAGGAATGTTCCTTTAAAAATACATAACTCGAAAATTAAAAAATTAAATATGTCCTTATTTCCAACCTTTTACACTTGAAGTTTGGTGGGCTATATGTGATATTCGTTTGTAGAACATGTTAAGCCAATATGGTTGTTACGTAATGTCTGTTTTAAAACCAAATGCTCCTGTTATATAGCTATATCTCTTTGAACTTTTGATGCAGATGTACTTGAATATTGCTTTAGGTTATAATCTACTTTACTTGTTTACATTTGACCACTATATGTTTAACACAATATTGTTCCTCCGATATTGTGCACAATGATTAAAGCTTAGAAAAGAATATCTGGACAGAATATTTAGACCAATGAAGTGTCGAACTTCTCTGAAGAAATGTCACATAAAAATTATGATGTTAAAATTAATAATCAGCCTATTAAACAAATATTGATCGATTAACTACAGAGATTTTTTTTTTTATATTTGGTAGTTTATATTCAAAATGAAATTAAAATCATAAATTTTATTTTATTAAAAAGATCAAATTCCTTTTCTAGAAGGAATAATGTTACACCTATAGACTCCGTTGCTATTGCCGGTCTTGGTGGCTCAGTGGTTAAGCTGTTGGACTCACGGCCGATAGGTACCGGGATCAAATCTTAGTCGAGATATGGTATTTTTAATCTCGATATTCAGAAGAGCTCAGTGGGTTTATCAAAGACTGTGGTATATGCTATTCTGTATGTGGGAAAGTGCTTGTTTCTAATAGGAAAGAATAGCCTATGTGACAGTAGCGGGTTTCCTCTAAAGACCATGAGTCACAAAACACCATATGTCTGACAACAGATCCATTCCTATCCTTTCCGTTGTCTGTTTTCTAGTTCTGTCATCTAATTGCAACGCAATTCGTGTACCCGGAAATATTTTGAAAGACCACGCCGTCATCACGCACCTAATCTATTTCCAGTGGATTTTGTGACGCTGTGATATTTAATGACATACTTGGATCAATCAGGTTAGGTTTTAAGATTTATGGCGCTCAACACATTGCTGACAGTGTTTTAATGGCGAGGCATCCATCACGTCACCGATGATGAAGTATTAGTTCTTAACACGCCACAAGGTTGTGATCTGGGTTCCTCGTTGTTCCTCATTGCAAAACATGAAGACGTTCAACACTGTGGTCCCTGCAGATCAACGTGTTGTGTAGAATCAGTCAGGCTTGTGTGTTTAAGTTAAATAATAGTTTTGTTTACGAAATTTAGTTATGTTCACTGGTCATACATGATATTGTAATTTATTGCAATACCTCTGACTTCAACCTTTACAGTTTCTATTAGGGTTACCGCACACATATTGTGATTTATTAGAATGTACCTTACGGTCCAATACTTCCGATTTCAACATTTAAGGTTTCTTTTAGGGTTATTTTACACATAATACAAATTAGTCTATCATCTACCTTATGAACAATCCTTTTCGGGTGGCACTTACAAGGGCCCATACTTCCGCTGGAGAAGCTCTCTTGGTCACTGACACTAAATTATTATGTAAAACAAATAAACATGACAACCAATATAACAAAAACCGTGATATTCTCAAAAGCATATATCAATAAAGATATAAGCTATTAAAACTTAAATCTGCAAAACAAAACTATCAAAACAGCTTAACTGCATAAGACAGAATCAAATGGGTACCTACATAAAGCCAGACGTTCTCAAACATTATGGTCAACTAATCAAAAAGGTAAAACGGATAAAATGAAGTTTGTTTTATTTAACGACGCCTCTGGAGCACATTGATTTTTTTTATCTTATCATCGGCTATTTGACGTCAATCATATGGTCATTCTGACATATGTATTTAGAGGCTACATAGACTACTCCTTCCGATAAGCAGCAATGGATCTTTTATATGCACCGTCCCAAATCCCAAATACAGGACAGCACATACCACGGCCTTTGATAAACCAGTTGAGGAACGGAAAATAAGCTAAACGGTAAATGGGTCCACTGAGAAGGATCGATCCGACGACCGACCGGTTCACAGTCAGACACGTTACCGTTTGCGCTAGATCCCGCACCGGTAAAACTGCATAAGGCGGAATCAAATTGCACCTAGACATTTTTTGTAAACAACACCACTATAGCACATTGATTTATCTTTGACATGTTGTAAAGTGTGTATCAGCCTCTAACGGGTTTTGAACGACTGTCTACAGCTTGAGAGTCCAATGTTCTATCACTGGCCCACTGACAAAGCCATTCTCAAACAGTATGTGAAACTAATCTTTAATTGATAACGGATAACGACATGGTGATTGATTGGTATATATCTAATTGATTATTTGTGATGAAGCAGGTTAATTTGCCAGTTATGGCTGACTTTGCAAGATGTTCATTAATATTACAACTTATACAGTGAGAGGTATGGATGTCTTCATTTTTACCTTCTTTCCTTTTTTTAAATGAAATCTAATGAACAGACAGACGGCCATAAATAAAACATTTACAAGGCATGCAATTGTGAATACTGCTAAACGTGTTGAAAATAATGAAGACGGAAGAAAATCTCACATTTAAAAATGTGAGAGATGTTGACGTACTCGGTAGCGGATCCAGAGGGGTGTCCAGGGTGTCTGGATACCCATTTTTCTTCTTCTTCTTCTTTTTTTACATTTTCCGAGTGGGAGGACGTGAAAATTAAGCATTTTCCCCCAGTCCTGTTCAAACATCATATTTTTATCCCCTCCCTTTCAGAAATCCCGAATCCGCGCCTGTGTACTTATTGAAAAAAAGAAGAAAATTAATGTTATTTTTAATGCTACATATCTGTTAAACGTGTTGAATATAATGAACACGGAAGGAAATTTTACATTTCAAAAATGTTAAGAGACTGACATACTTAAACAAAAAAAGAAAATTAATGTCATTTTTAATGCTACATATCTGCTGAACGTGTTGAATATAAAGAACACGTAAGAAAATTTCACATTTAAAAATTGTGAGAGACATTGACATATTTATTAAAAAAAGAAGACTATTAATGTTATTTTTAATGCTACATATCTGAGGATTAATGACACACTCGGTGTATAATGTTTTCCATTCTGACTGGTTCAAATCCAGATGCGATTTCAAGAAAAGTACGAAATCAAGAATTAAAAAAAAAAAACCGAATAATGATGACGTAAAATGAATTCAGATTCACGACCACGTATAAAATATAATAAAGTGATCATTTACTTGGTCTTTCTGAAGACAGAAAAACCGCTAATAGTTTTATTCGCTGATCTTACATATCACGTGAAATCCTTTCTTTTAATATTCCTTCTGTCGCCAGATCGCCGCCTTGTCACTAATCTGGTACAGGGCACTCAGAATAAATAAATATTGATCTACTAGGATATTAAAATGTCGTCTACATTACGACAAGTAACGATGACATGCAAAATGCTGATCAATACACGGTTAAAATCAGCTGCCAGCAGGTATTAAAATCCCATTACATTTACATATTCAGGTTCACGGAATGTGGTTGCAAACATTAACTATATAGCAATTTGTATATAAGCAATTTTTTATGTATACCACTAACTATATTGCCTGTAAATCCCATGTTCTCTATCTTGTATCGATAGATGGTATTGAACAACATAACAGTTTTGTTTTCCAGATTTTACCTTATTTTACTTAAATGAAATAGTTGTTTTATTGAATGATTTTTTTAACATAAATCACTAAGGTCACAATTTGTAAAAATGGAAATAACCACAAACATTGTATGTTCGATATACTGTTATATATGTTATTTATACTCTGTTATAAAGTCATAATATACCAGTATTATACAAAGAATTTCAGGATTTTGTTACATAGGGTTTTGTGCATGCACAGGAATAGTAAAACATTGTTTATCGCAAACTGATGTCATATGGACTAAGGCCTAGTTTCTCGTTGACGGTTCAGCCACGATCTACAGTTTAACCCATTCTTTCAACACGTGTGGACACAGTTTAATCTAAGAATCCAGACTGAACTGTCGATGAGAAATAGGCCCTGAGAGAGTTATTTTTAAAAAACCCGCTTCATTTGTTTATTGCTTTCACTTTTTCAACGCATCAGCAACGAATACATAAATACAATAAATAGATATGTTTGTATTGATGTGTTGATCACTTTTAATAGATCTTTTACAATATAAATCCCATACTGCAATTCTAAATTCAACATTTTATATAAACTTGTTTTTTTTTAAATTGGTAAATCGTAGGTTAACATTGTAAGTGAGAAACTCGTGTAACTACTATATTAGAATTCTGGTCTGTGTAGACCTGTTTGAAAGACGATCACTAGTCAGTATTAACCATATTGACACAAACCTTATGAACACAGCGAGAATGGATTTTTTCTCTGTATGTAAACTATTTACGGATTGTTCAAACATAAATTAAGTCATACAATGTAAACCCGATCTTTATGGGACTAACACAATTTACAAGTCTTAAATCCAATTGTCGAAGAGGTCAGGATAAGACTACGAAAGCATTGACGATACACTTCTAAAAACATTCTGACCCTAATTTAAGACTAAAAATAAATGAGATTTACACAGATGTGACTATCAATACGCAACATAATTAAATGTCTATCAGAACTGAACTTGCAGAATGCAGGGAATTTTTTCTCAACACATCTAATTTGTAAAGATCTCCAGTGCCATCAGTAGCACCCAGTAAAAAGTGCAACGTTTTGAAAAATAAGTTAAGCCCTGATTTACAGTTATATTTCTTGATTATACATATTAGGTTAAAACCATTTATTCAAATTAACAACGTATTTTATTAATACTAGCTTCTCATGTAAAATTAAAAATGGTGGTCATGCAGGTATCTCCGCAAATTTAAACAATGATTTTCTGCTTCCCCATTCTATAACCTTTTCGAAAATGTGTAGTTTTGCTAATCTACTACGATTTTGAACAAAAATACCTACTGAACCTCACTAATGGATACACTTTTGCCAACAAATCTGAAAGATAAATCTGTCATTTTGAAAACCGTAACTTTGTACAAGACAGTGTGCAAGGTAGATATGGACTAAAGATTAATGAAGACACGTACTAATGAATCGCTTGGGAAAAAAAAAAACAGCACCCGATGGGTATCACAAAATTATTGTAAAATAAAGGCAGTACTTATACTCTTCTGTCTTTTCATCTTGTTAATTGTTAATGGTTTCATCTTTCAACCTGCATTGTGATTCGTTTAAGAAGCATACGGTTTGGCATGTTTGTTAATGAGAACTTGGAAAAGCACTGCTTGAACACGCCACGCTGACTGATTCAGATTACAATCTTCGTGAACGTCTGTCAACCATGTGTAGATAAATTGCGACTGGGAGATGAGCAAAATGCGTCCACATTGCTCTGTCATTGTGCGAAGACAGAAACAAATCTCCTCGGGATCCTTGGGTCGTATTAACAGTCTGTAATATCATTACGGTTCGGGTTTACGCGTGGAGCAAATTGCCTGCGCATTCTGCAAACACACTCTTCTCATTTAATAACAGTTCTCGCCCTTCAAATGATATTAGCCGCCGGGACAATCATATCAGAGTGTCGAACGTTGTTGGCTTTACGCTCGCTGTTCGCGGAATGCAAATATTACGCTGATCTCGGACTAAACATTTGATGTGGTTACGAAGAACATGATTTCCATGACAAAATAAAATCGGTCCGCGAATTGAATTTGTTCAAGCGGGTTATCGATATACTGAAACTGTAGTCGTTTGACAGCCATCACCTAACGCGATCGACTCCATATAAAAGTCGATGCCTCAGTGGTGAAAATTGATATGCTTTGCTTCATTTGTAGATTTAGAGAAGTGTTAAAATTGTGTTGTGACTTTATAGTTTGGGTTATTCGTGAAAGGTGAAAATTAATACAGAGCTTTTTTTATCTGCTGATGTTGAGAAACCATAAAACTGTATTATGACTGTAAAGTGTGGGTTATTTATAAAAGGTGACTATTAATATGGAGCTTTTCATTTGTAATGTAAAGGAATGTTAAATCGAGTATTATGACTTATAAAGTTTTATGATGGAAATAGTCTAAATAATGTGTTAATCAACAAGATTTTTTTTTTGTCCATGGTCTCATTGGCCAGTTTACGAGAATTGTTCCTGATAACTTTAATGAAATTAGATACAATCTGATAAAATCATGCATTTTATTTTATTTGTTCACTCAAGAAGCGAAGCATATATAACGCATATAGCACAGATAACATATATAACATATATAGCATACATAACATATATAACATATATAACAAAAATAGGGTATATATATAGCATATATATATTTATAAATATATATATATATATATATATATATATAATAATAATAATAATAAATAACATTAAATAACGTATGTAGCGTATATAACATATATAACGTATATAGCGCATGTAACATATATAGCATAGATATAGCATATATAATATACATCGGTTATATAGCGTATATAACACAAAATAAATAGTATATATAACGTATATATTGTATATAGCATACATAACATAAATAACATAGCACACATAGCATAATTATATAGCATATATAAAGTAAATAACATATATAGCATACATAACATATATAACATATATAACGTATTTAACATAATATATAACATATACAGCATATATAACAGTATATAGAACATACAGCTATATATACCACATATTGCAAATGCCACTCATTTAACGCCAATATAGCTGCTGATTACTAATATGCATGGATGCCTGCAAACAAACGCTCCTTTTCCGGTAGCTGATAACTGTAAACTGCTCGACTTAAAGCAGAACATAATAAAATAAGTAATTTAATTTAACTGGACATGTTTACCGACATGATACATGGACGCCCAGGGCCATGCCTCGCCATGACAAAACAATTAGTGTTGTGTGAGTCTGTTTGATAATTTGACAGCATCGTGCTGATTACACGCTCAATAAGTCGTGTTTGTGACAGTGGTATTCAGCTGCATGACAGGTTCTGCTGACAAATCAATTTATATACGGTCATCTTAGCAGTTCATTCTGTCTTTCGGCCATTACTTGACGTTAAATATATTTGCTGAAAATCAGGGACATATGTAAGACTATGTAATGGAGATGACATTTTTATTAGCTGGTGGCTCATGACAGATAGAACAAAGGGCTTGGTATATGCAGGGCCGAATATAGACCTGGGGTGTGGGAGGCCGGGGCACTTCAGGTTCGGGGGCCCTTCAACATAGAAATTAAATTACAGAACAAATTAAAAAAAAAACTAAAATGAATGAAAAGAACTAATTTTAAAATTATTACATTTTTTAAAGGAAGTCGTTAGTCGGGGTGGGGGGCCTCTTGAAGGCTGTCTCGGGACAGTAGCTCCCATTGCCAACTAATAAATCCGGTAAATGTCATCCTGTTAGTAAGAAGGTGTTTAACTGGACTCGGTAGTGTAGTGGTTAAACTATCGGACTCGTGGTTGGAACGTACTGGGATCAAATCTCTGTCTAGTCCTGTAATTTGTAATCCCAGTATCTGCTTCAGCCCAGAGTGAGTGCTCCGTAAAGCTCTGTGGGTAGGTGTATACCCCTTAAACCGTCCTATGATCCACAACTGTTTATCAAACGCCGTGGTATGTGCTATCCTGTCTCAGGGAAAGAGCATATAAAATATCCCTTGCTGTTTATTGATAAGAGAAACCGCAATAGTGAGGTGAAACTGAGTTTCGTCTTTCCTACTAATACCAACCTCTGTCCTGGACAGACACACAGGAAGTTCAGTTGTATGCTCAGCCATGGACAGCGTGCTTGAACCTTAATTGGACGTAAGCACGAAAATAAGTGCAACAAACCAGAAGGTGCATAAACAACCCTTTTCTAAACGTCTCTATTATTAATCTTATATTTAACAATACCCACTGGCATAATAAAATCTTGTCTCTAAAACATTCATCATCCTGTAATTAAGGTTGTTTTAAGATTGATGTAGCCTACGATTCAAATTGAATTCAAAGATGCCCTTCAAACAAATATAAATACAATGGAAAGATATTTTGTTCGCTTCGCCACCTAACATTATGGCAATAAAGAACTATTTATAATTAAATTAGGTAATGCTGTCGTTAAGAATTACTAGAGATTTGCTTCTTGTGTTCGTTTATATTACATTCAGAGGAGATAATAACCACAGGGACCTCCCATCTCAATAGCTCTGTTCATTCAGATGTTTGTCTGTCTTTTCATCTGTAAAACATTAGATTTAATGTATTTCTTGATGGAACTTGGAACTTGGGCTTCTGGATGTCTTAGTCCGGTATAAAAAAAAACCCGTTTAATTCATTATGTATTACATGATTAATTATGAACAATCAATGTATTGTTGTCTTAAAATAAATAACCCTCAAGATTATGACCATCTGCAATACGATTGTTGCAAATAGCAGGTGTTGCTGTAATGAAGACATTTAATAAATCAGTTCTTACCGACAGATAAGTGTTTTATGAGTTTTGTCAAATAACTGAAACTGTCTTGACTTCTTCATGGCACTTTATCCATTATAAAATATGGCATCATGGTATTTCCCACAACAGTCGAGATATGTTTGTTTGTGTATGTGTGAGTGTGTGTGTGTGTATATGTGTATGTCTGTATGTTTGTGTGTGTGTGTGCGTGTTTGTTTGTTTGTATGTGTGTGTGTGTGTGTGTGTGTGTGTGTGTGTGTGTGTGTGTGTGTGTGTGTGTGTGTGTGTGTGTGTGT
>JAULBS010154389.1:0-11968 GCA_032355785.1 Symmetromphalus regularis
ATAATGTATAGTCTGTAGTCTTAATATTTATAATATGTTTTGTTTTAGGTTTGATACTTCTATAGTTTTATATATATAGTCTCTCATAATTCCATAAGGAATGGCTTGTGTACTTTTATGTGTTTTTATTTCTGTGGTGAGATGTAAATAAAGTATCTGTCTGTCTGTCTGTCTGTCTGTCTGTCAAAACTACCAAATGTATGACATCCAGTAGTTAATAATTAATATATCAATATGCTCTAGTGATGTCATTAAACAAACCAAACAAATAATAATAATGAGTGAAGGTTGGTTGGTTGGTTGTATTTATTTTCGTGCTTATACCCATTTAAGGTTGAAGCACGCTGTCTGGGACACTAACTCAACTTCCAGTGCTGCCTGTGCAGGACGGAGGTTAGTGTTAGTAGAAGAAATGAAGCCCACTTCTGCCACACTAAAGCAGCTACTCTTATTGATAAGCAGCAAGGAGTCTTTTATATGCACTATTCCGCAGACAGGATAGCACATATCATGGCCTTTGTTAAACCAGTTGTGAACCACTGGTCGGTGTAAGTGGTATACACCTACCCACTGAGCCTTGCGAAAGGACTCATTCTAGGGAAGGAAGCAGTATTTCTGAAAGGGGTTCCAAATGTGATGATTGTATAGGACTGGGGAGAAAAAATGGTTAATTTTCTTGTCCTTCCACTCGGAAAATGTAAAAAACCCACAACAAAGTGGGGTGTCCAGACCGCCTGATCCACTACTGCACTGAGTTGGAGCCGATACTGAGATTAAAAACCCCATGCCTTGACGGAGATTTGATCTCAGTACCTACCAGCCACGTGTGATAACTTAACCACTGCACAACCGGGGCAAGTCCCAAGTGAAGACATTTTGTAAACTGATGAACATCAAGGCCGATACCCAGTACTAAACATGTTACGGTCAATTAAATACAATAGATGTCAAGGTTAGTTAACTTCTAACAAGAGGAGGGCACAACGCCACTGAACCCATTGTAAGTTAATTGTGATAACTCTGTTCAGGCAGGATTGTGACATGTTATGTGTTAAATGCCGGTGTGTAACCATGTATGCAGAGTTGGGTAGTGAGTGAAACAAATTGCATTTCATCATGACTAAGTAATAACAATGTATCAACTCATAAACATGTCAAATATGCATAGCTTCCCATACATCAGAAATCCATTTAACCTTACGAAAGGAAAGAAAAGTTTTTATTTTTATTTAACGTTTGTTTGTTTGTTTGTTTAACGACTGCCCAGCACAAAAAATAAACATCGGCCATTAGGGGTCATACATTGGTGAAATGATAAAAATTAAATACAATCAGTGTAAAAAGCTGATTTATATTATTCAATATATACAATATATTTTATTTAACGATGCCTCTAGAGCACATTGGTTTTTATCTTATCATCGGCTATTGGACATCAAATCAATCATATGGTCATTCTGACATATTGTTTTTAGAGGAAACACGCTTCCGCCACATAGGCTACTCTTACTGATAAGCAGCAAGGGATCTTTTATATGCACCATCTCACAGGACAGCACATACCACGGCCTTTGATGAACCAGTTGTGGACCACTGGTTGGAACGGAAAATAGCCTAAACTGAGAAGGATCGATCCGATGACCGACTGCTTCACAGGCAGACATGCAACCGTATGAGTTACATCTCGCTCCTCTACGTCTTAAGCTACATGTGATTAGTTAAAATTAAGATTGTGATAATAGCGGTGGCTCCATATTTACTATCAGAAAGACATTTTTGTTTAACATAACCCAGCATGTTGTTTGATCAACACCTATTAGGTACGGTTTCGACATTCGGTTTACAGAAGAAACACGTTCCTACCAAGTTATGTTGCTACTAAATTATAAGGAAAGCATTGTTTGTTTAACGACACCCCAGCCATTGTTTATTCAGCGGCTATTAGATGTCTGACATTTGGTATTTTGTGAGGAAACCTGCTACAACATAGGCTACTCTTTCTGATTAGAAGCAATGGATATTTTATATGTGCTTTCCCACAAACAGGGCAGCACATACCACAGCCTTTTATAAACCAGTTGTGGACCACTGGTCGGTGTAAGTGCCATAGTTTTACTGAATTACTCGATAAATTTTTTGCCATTAACTATAATATATATTTCTGTGTAAAGCTTAAAGCCTTTTCAGATAATCCCTTAACCTTTTTTTTTTAATTTGACTGGTTTTATAGTGAAAGATCATAAATAAAATTATTATCTGAAAATCTTTTTTTTTTTTTTTTTAAATGGGAAGGATTTAATTAAATTAAATAAAACTTTAAATATTGGAGCATTTAATATCAATTTGTTTAATTGTTTTTTTTTATTATTAGTAACTGTGTTACAAATAAAACCTGTCCCCCAACCAGGGTGATATCAAAGGACAGGTGGTAATTGATTAATTAGTAATGATAAAAACTAACATACTTAATAATAATAATAAAAATAATAATAATAAAAATAATGATAATAATAAAAATAATAATTATAAAAATAATAATTATAAAAATAGAAATAATAATGATGATAATGATGAGAATAATAATGATAATAATAATAAAAATAATGATAATAATAATAATAAAAATAATAATAATGCTGACCTTAATTATATCTACAAGTACAATTAATATAAATTTTTCCAATCAAAAATAAATATAAAATCCTTTTTAAAAGAAGAAACAAGCAGTTTTTATCTTGTACAATCATAGTAATAATAATTTTATTTATGAGCATTGAACCACTTTGTCTGTCTTGCATTTATCTTGATTGACACTCTACCTGAGTGCTGACAGTGGTACGGAAGCGAGTACATGATTTCCCGCACACACACAATGACGGGTTATCTCAGTGTCACCGAACAATGTGCACAACTTGTACAGATAACAGATTGCGTGATGTGTCGTCAGTATTCAAACATTCAACGAGGGATCACAGATTTAACTGTGTTACATGCACTTACATTTAGACGGGGTGCAATAAATTGTTTCAATGATGATTAAGAGAATGAATAAATAAATTACACTGATAAGAGAATAAAAGAATAAATAAATAATATTAATGATAAATAAGAAAATAAAAAAAATAAAGTTAAAGAAAAGTTTGTTTTATTTAACGACGTTTCTAGAGCACATTGATATTAATCTTGTCATCGGCTATTGGACGTCAATCATGTGGTCATTCTGACCTAGGACATTGCCACATAGGCTACTCTTTCTCATAAGAAGAATGCTGTCTTTTATATGCACTGTCCTCCAGTGATGTTCTTGTGTCATTAGGAAAATAGAAGGAAAACAAAACAAAACAAAAAAACACAGCCAGGTAGACAAATATATAGAGGCAGACAGACAGACAGACATATTGACAAGAAACACAAGTTTGATACTGCAATCTACAACACTTTAAAGTTATGTTGTTGGCATGTATTTTGTATTGAACTGCATGCTGGGTAATTACGTCTGAACAAAGTCATAAACATCAATTAAGGTTGCTTTCTTGTACTTGGGGAATTCTCCAACAATAATTTTCAATTCCATGTTTTAAGCCATATCCTCCAATATTTAAGTGCAGGCAGGTGGATGCAGTTAGGTGAATATCTAACAGATAATTGTCATGTTTGTTATGATCAGATAACTCTACAATTTATTTTCTTCAGTGAGAAGAATAAGTGCCAAAGAAATATATTAACTCAAACAATTGTACAGACAACTCTTTCCAATTAGCTTCAAGGAATGGTTTAGATGAGTTTCCCACAGATGGAACAGAACAGCACATACCATAGCCTTTTGTTGCACTAGTTGTGGACTACTGGGTGGGGCAAGAAATAAAGTAAAGTAAAGTTTGTTTTATTTAACGACGCCTTTAGAGCACATTGATTTTTATCTTATCATCGGCTACTGAACGTCAAACATGGTCATTCAGACAAATGTCTTTAGAGGAAACCTGCTGCCACCACATAAGCTGCTCTTTCCGATAAGCAACAAGGGGCATACTGTAAACACAACACATACTGTAAATGCAACACATACTGTAAATGCAACACATACTGCAAACGCAACACATACTGCAAACGCAACACATACTGCAAACGCAACACATACTGCAAACGCAACGCATACTGTAAACACAACACATACTGCAAACACAACACATACTGCAAACACAACACATACTGTAAATGCAACACATACTGTAAACACAACACATACTGCAAACGCAACGCATACTGCAAACGCAACGCATACTGCAAACGCAACGCATACTGTAAACGCAACACATACTGCAAACGCAACGCATACTCCAAACGCAACGCATACTCCAAACGCAACGCATACTGTAAACGCAACGCATACTGCAAACGCAACACATACTGTGAACGCAATGCATACTGCAAACGCAACACATACTCTAAACGCAACGCATACTGCAAACACAACGCATACTGCAAACGCAACACATACTCTAAACGCAACGCATACTGCAAACACAATGCATACTGCAAACACAACGCATACTGCAAACACAACACATACTGTAAACGCAACACGCAACACATACTGCAAACACAATGCATACTGCAAACACAACACATACTGCAAACGCAACGCATACTGCAAATGCAATGCATACTGCAATGCAAACACAACGCAAACACATTAATGGAATCCTAGATTAATAAATCAATGTGCTCTAGTAGTTGTCAAACAAAACAAACCAAAAACATTCAAAGTTCTCAATGTAAATAAGTGGAATGTGAAATTTTGCCAAACACGAAAAAAAAAAAGTTGAATGTAAATAATATATGTACGTCAGCAGATCTTATTTTATCACACACAGCTGTTGTTTTATGTCTGAGTATTTTAAAACATTTATATTTATGAAGCACCCATTGAGAGCATCTCAACACAGACTAACATTATTTAACAAGCTCGAGCAAATGAATGCTTCAAGCATACCTCCATGGCATTATTGGATGCAAAAAGTAACGTTTATGTTGTTTAACGACGCCTCTAGAGCACATTGATTTATATTTTATCATCGGCTATTGGACATCAATCATATGGTTATTTTGACATATGTATACACATAGGTTACTCTTTTTCCAATAAGCAACAAGGGGTCTTTTATATGCACCGTCCCACAGACAGGACATAACACAGCCTTTGATGAACCAGTTGTGGACCACTGGTTGGAATGGAAAATAGCCCAAACTGCAACTGGGTCCACTGAGAAGGATTGATCCGATGACCGACTGGTTCACAGGTGGACACGCTACCGTTTGAGCTACATTTCGCTCGAAAGCAGTGTAAAGTCACTTGAACTATCAAAACTCCTGCAATGTATACATGTGATAAGATCGATATATTGACTAATGTGCAAGTCAGCTGTTTGACCAACATTAATACAACAAGACAACAGATAGAAATAAGATGAAAACCAACGGTTAATTAACAAGTAAACGTACATACAAGTTCTACATGTATACAAACTATTAAGATAATTTTCAAGCTACAATTGAAACATCCGTATGTGTCAGTCTGTAACGACACCATTTCATGAAGCTTCTACTGATAAGTACGTCAAATATTGACAGTTAATGGGTATGGATCTTCACAATTAATTAACGAGTAAACGTACATACCATCCTGATCGTCACAACTGTGATTTCTCTGCGGAACCCACGGCTTCAGTTTCAAATCGGACAGAGATGACAAACTGCGGGACAGTTTTCTCAACCGTGTGAAGGCCATCGCTATATGGAGAGTCTGTCAGTGACTCAAGATGAATTGATCGTCAATAATATTCACCACACAACATCTGTGTGCCACAATCTCGAACCTGGATGTAAAACGATGTCGCCACTTTCAACAGGTACATAGGAGTATTGACAGGTAAAAGAATTCCTGTGTCATCAGTGTCAACAATATCCAGACAAAATCTGTGTGAGACAGTCTTGTAATAAAATTATTTCACTAGCTTCTAAGTTTAATGCGTACGTGCATGTACATATACAATTTTATGTTTCTAAATGATGTACTGTCAGTTATAAAACTTAAAAGATTCTTACATCAAATAATCAAACAGAATCTTGTAATACAATTATTTCACTAGCTTCTAAGTTTTATGCGTATGTGCATGTAGATATACAATTTTATGTTTCTAAATGATGTACTGTCAGTTATAAAACTTAAAAGATTCTTACATCAAACAATCAAACAGAATCTTGTAATAAAATTATTTCCCAACTTCTAACACATACACATATGTACAATGTATATAAATAAATGTTTCTACCTACACTGTAAGTATAGTCAGTTAAAAACAGATTCTAGTATTACCAATAATATTCAAACCATTTCACCAGGATTCAAACACCATTTCACCAACCTCTACAGATACATACAAGTTCTATATGTATACCAACTATTAAGATAATTTTCCAGCTGCATGCAATAGCAATATTGAAACAACATCTATATATGTGAATCTCTTACAACACCATTTCACCAGCTAGTAAATACAAGTTCTACATGTATACAAACTATTAAGATAATTTTCCAATTTCATGCAATAACAATATTGAAACAACATCTATATATGTGAGTCTTTTACAACACCATTTCACCAGCTAGTAAATACAAATTCTACTGTGTACCAACTATTAAGAGAATTAACCAGCAACAATTGAAACATCCCTATGTGACAATCACCATTTCACAAACTTCTACAGATACATTCAAGTTCTCATGTATACCAACTATTAAGAGAACTTTCCAGTTTCATGCAATAACAATATTGAAAAACATCTGTATGTGAGTCTCTTACAACACCATTTCACCAGCTAGTAAATACAAATTCTACTGTGTATACCAACTATTAAGAGAATTTTCCAGTTACATGTACACATAAAATTGAAACATCCATAAGTACCAGCCTCTTACACCACTTCACCAACTTCTTCAAATAAAGTTCTACCTGTAAACTATTTAGTGAATTTTCCAGCTACCAAACAAGATTGAAACATCTGTATAGGCCAGTTTCATACAACACCATTTCACTAACCTCTACCGATACATACATCTACATGTATACCAACTATTAAGATAATTTTCAAGCTGCATGCAATAACAATATTGAAAAAACATCTGTATGTGAATCTCTTACAACACCATTTCACCACCTAGTAAATACAAGTTCTACATGTATACCAACTATTAAGAGAATTTTCCAAATGTGATATCCTCTTACACTATTTCACTAACCTTTACAGATACACACAAATTCTACCTGTATACCAAATATTAAAAGAATTTTCCAGCTACCAACAAAATTGAAACATCCATATGTTCCAGTCTCTTACAACACTATTTCACCAAGCTACTACTGATAAATACGTCAAATATTGACAGTTAATGGGTTTAGATATTCACAAACTTCAGTAATACATGTAGCTGACCTTTCACGGACCAGCGATCTGACCTATTGACAAGGTAGAGTGGAGGCAGTATTAGAGCAACCTGCTTGTGTACCCATCAACAAAGATTTGCTCTAAAAAAACATATAAAGTGCCTCGGGTTATAAACTTATTAATCATTGGATGTCAAAGTGAGAATTTCTTGTTAAGTGTTGAACTCACAAAATGACTACCATCGACTATCAATTCATAATTCGAAGTAGACAAAGTGAGATATACCACTTCATACTGTTTTAATTGTTTGGACATTTTTCAGGAGATGGGGAGGAGTGGGGGGGTTAATGAAATTGAATTACTAATCCAATCTATGAAATTGTCCATGGCAATTGGCAATGCTGTGGAGATTGCTGCGAGTTTTTCATTATACATGGCACTTTTTTTTTTTCCCTGACTAAATGTTTTTCCCCTCAAGGTGTATTTTTTAATTATTTAAAATAAAATATACTTTACATTAAAACTGCTGTGGAAAATGCCATGGGTCGGTATTTATCAAACAACTTACATTGTAAGTCAGAAAATAAAACTTAAGTCTAAGAAAAAACTTAAGTTTCTGTGATTTTGACTTAAGTTTCGTGAAAATATTTAAGTCATATTTATCAACATACTTAGACTTAAGTTTTGTCTATTTTTGACTTAAGATTTAAGACACCTCTTGAAGTGACTTAAGTTTTTGGATAAATACCACCCATGGACACTATTTCTCCATAGCACTTATTTTCCTGTGGACATTATCTTAATTACAGAGGTTACTAATCATCAGCTATTTGATGTCAAACATTTGGAAATTGTGCTGTGCTAGTTTCTATCCTTTCTACATGTACAGAGAGCGAGATCTAGCGTGTCCACCAGTGAATCGGTCTGTCATCGGATCGATCCTTCTCAGTGGACACATTTGCAGTTTGGGCTATTTTTCATTCCAACCAGTGATCCACAACTGGTTCATCAAAGGCTGTGGTATGTGCTGTCTTGTCTGTGGGACAGTGCAAATAAAAGACTCCTTGCTGCTTATCGGAATGAGTAGCCTATGAGGCGGCAGGGGGTTTCCTCTAAATAAATATGTCAAAACGACCATATGATTGATGTCCAACAGCCAATGATAAGATAAAAATCAATGTGCTCTAAAGGTATCGTTAAATAAAACAAACTTTACTTCTTTGACTAACCTTGCTACATGTACATACATGTACTGTACATACAATGTATGGTGGCAACCAGCCATTAATGATTTATTTTATAATTACTTTTTTGTCCGACACCTAATTAACCAACAGTTAAACAATACATCAAGATGTCATTAAATAATCATTACTCACTCTCTAAATTACTCATTTTATTTCACACACTTTTAATTATAAATTAATTTATATTTCATACGTGGAAAAAAATAGCATTAAAAAATCTTGCGTAAAACCAGATGTTGCTTTAAATATGATATTCACACCATTATCATCAGTTGCCAGAGTGTGTAATAACGTGCTTAGTATACACCATATGTTTGATAGCCCGTGATCTCGTCTCAGGTAAACTGCAAGCAAACTGTCAGTGTGTATACACATCAGCAAACGTTAAGCACCATAAATTATAATTTTATTTTAGGTGGGGGTTTTTGGGGTTTTTTTTTTTCTTCTAATTATCGGTACTTGGTTTAAAGATCCTATAAGTATAACCTTAAAAATCTCATAAGAGAAATTTTAACTTTTAGTAACAAATTGATATTTTCTCTTTCTGACCATTATTTTTTAAATACCAACCAAGTAAATATACTGAACAGTAAAAGAATCTGTTTGTTCAGATCCAGTTTAAATCAAATTAGACGAAAAATTTATTCATGATAAAACTCATGCTGCGCATGCTTTACAATTTTCTGCACATGCCTCCAGTAAGCAAAACAGCCAACATCAAAATATGGTTAACTTTTATTCAATCAAACATTAAATATGGATTTCTTTTGCGGTTCAGTATACACATGGTAATTTTATTTTTATTTTTCCCAGTCGAACAAGGTTTTAGTAACAAAGTACATGATAGACAAGGCAACATAATTATACATCTGTCGAAGTTAGTTCACAGGCAGTAATGATAAATAGCCAAAACAGGTCTGCTGAGCTTCTATAAAGAATAATGGTCTGCTGAGCTTCTATAAAGAATAATGGTCTGCTGAGCTTCTATAAAGAATAATTATATGTTAGTAGGAAACACTGCTACCACCACCACAAATTACAGCTGGCACTTTTAAAAACATTTGGGATTTTTGCCCAGCTCTAACATTATGTCTGCTTTTAAAATGGATGTTTTTTTTGTGTGTTTTTGGGGCAGCTTATATATTTCCTGAACAATATAAACCTAAAATGGCAAAAAAGTTAAAGTAATTCAGTTGTTCCTAAGAGCATCAGCAATTTTTTGATTACTGCAAAGTTTTTCATTCTCCACTTTTCTTTGCTGCGATTTGTTTTTCAAGGTGTATTTTTTCCTTATTATTAAAAATAAAGTATAATTTACGCTAAAATTGCCATGGAAAATGCTATGGACACTATTTTTCCACAGCATTTATTTTGTCGCGGACAGTTACTTAATGGCAGGAGTTGTGTTAGAAAGGCTAAATGTTGCTTAACTTTTACTGTAGAGTATAATACGTGACTAGTGGGTATCTGATGGCAGGTCTTTATCTCTTTACGCACAGATAGCAAATGGTTTGCACCTCTCAGCCTCATAAATCCAACTGGTGCATGATGTATCAGCGCTAGACCAGGTAACCCGGGCTAACCCCGGCCACGTTCAAAAATACACAAAAAATATGGGAAACACATCAGAGTGCACGTATATCTATATATGTACACTGCATGCATACACATATTCTTCAGCACTTCGTATCTCTCACAAGATATGACTTAACTATTTTGGCATCTACAACTTATATAAACACATACATATATATACTTCAGCACTTGATATCTCTCACAAGATATAACTTAACTATTTTGGCATCTACAATTTCTTATATATTTATGTACTATAATGAGTGGGAAATAAACTGTGAAAAAAGAGCACATTGATTTTTATCTTATCACCGGCTATTGGACCTCAATCATATGGTCATTTTGACATATTTATGTAAAGGAAATCCGCTGTTGCCACTAGGCTACTCTTTTCGATAAGCAGCAAAGGGTCTTTTATATTTACTTTCCCACAGACAGGACAGCACATCCCACTTGAGCTACATCCCGCTCCAGAAATACACCATAGCCCAAAGATAGAGCATCTGCCTGAAGTGCAATGGGCTATTTTTCATTCCAGCCAATAGTTCATGACTGTTGTAAAGAAGATGTATGTCTTATTCTGTGGAAAAATATATATATATAAGATCTCTTGCTGCTAATCAGAAAGAGCAGCATATGAGGTAGCTGCTGGTTTTTTCTGAAGACCATGTGTCGCAAATACTGTGATACTGACACGAAATTGCTGCTAATTAACCAATGTAATGGGTAAAGTTAAACATTGTTTCTTTTTGTTATTAACCAGTAATTGTGAATGATCCCCAAACAGGTAAAATTTGTTAATGGAACATGATGGCAAATGACTTGAGGTCATCATGAAAGATCTCAACAGGCCACAAACTGACCAATGCATTGTTGAATGGCCATACTTACATAATATCTGTTAGGTATTACAGTGTCATATATACGTAGCAAAACATATTTAGTACACAAGGGGAAAAAATACTTTAAAGCTGTACTATACATGTACATGCAAGTGCCATAATAAGAATTCCTTGATCCACCCCTCAAATAGAACCCCCCCTCCCCCAAGAAATGTACTAGATCCACCTCTGTAATCTTGTATGATTGGCCCTGGTGGCATAGTGGTTAAGCTGTTGGACTCAAGACTGGTAGGTACTGGGATCAAATCTCATTTGAGACATGGGATTTATTAACTCGATACGAACTCCAACCCAGAATGAGTCCTCAGCAAGGCTCAGTAGGTAAGTGTACACTACTTGCACCAACATGTGGTCCACAAATGGTTTATCAAAATTTGTAGTATAAAAGTAAAGTTTGTTTTATTTAACGACACCTCTAGAGCATATTGATTCTTATCATCAGCTATTAGACGTCAATCTCATGGTCATTCTGACATATGTTTTGAGGAAACCCACTGTGGCCACATAGGCTACTCTTTTTGAGTGGTCTTTTATATGCACCGTCCCACAGACAGGACAGCACATACCACGAGCTTGTAGTGTGCCGTTGTACCTATGGGTAAGCATATATAAAACATCTCTTTCTCAGTTGCTGCTACTCTGAACTTGTAACTGGAAAGCCTATGTGGTGTTAATGGGTTTCCTCTAAAGACCATGAGTTGCAAAATATCATGTGGAGGTTGTTGTATTTATTTTCATGCTTATATCCAATTAAGGTTCAAGCATGCTGTCCTGGGCACACAACTCAGGTTCCTGTGC
>JAULBS010154400.1:0-11966 GCA_032355785.1 Symmetromphalus regularis
TGTGTGTGTGTGTGTGTGTGTGTGTGTGTGTGTGTGTGTGTGTGTGTGTGTGTGTGTGTGTGTGTGTGTGTGTGACACATGTAACTATGGCCGTGCACCTTTAACAGTGTTTCAATACCAGAATTTACAGGAGGATGTTTGTGATTTAAATGTTTAATGTAGGACTAAAATAAAATATGTATCATTACCGTTTGAAGCAAATTCTAACTTTTTTAGGATATGCAAGATGGTTGCTGGGACAACAAATGGGGACAAGGTAGAACATGCTTAACAATATCCAGTAACGTAGGACGATGCGTTCCTGATATGCGCAAAGATTCTTCAAATTCAATGGGTAAGCAAGCATTAAAAAATTACTTCTTTATGGAAGAAGAGTTAAAACAAGGTCTGAGCTGTTTTTCAATTACCAGTTTTAGCACACACACGCACACACATACACATACACATGCACACACACACACACACACACACACACACACACACACAAACGCACACACATATGAATAAATTATATATGTTTAACAAAAATAGGGTTTTGAGGGTGGATTCAGAGTGAAAGTTGTCCCACTTCAGCAATCAGTTACCTCGTGCATTTTCATAATCAAACATACTTTCGTTATTTGGAGATTGATTGCCTGTCACTCCTTGCCTAAAAACAAACAAACAAACAATGAAAAAACAAATGAGAAAACGACAACAACAACAAACACTTTGTATCCTTCTACTACCAAAATATTTATTAAACAGGCACGGTGGGACTGGGGGGGGGAGGGGCGTGGGGGCTTTAGACCCCCAATAATTCTGAATCAAGCATAGCCTCATATCGACTTTAAACTCAACGCTTTGTGCCTAGATGTTAGCCCCCCACCAACATGATCCGTTAGCCCCTCCCCCTCCCCAATATTGACTTGCTTCCAACGTTCCTGTTAAAGTGACAGAGAAACCAAGACAATTCTAATTGGACAACTATATGTATTTCTACGTCTAACATTATTATTTTTGTTGTTTTAATTGGCAGCCATAAACTATTCCTGTAAAAAAACGATATGCTACAATGTGATAATTTATTTTAATGATTTTGTTGTGTATTAACATTTTACAGTTATATATTAATTTTAAAAAAGCTGAAAATATTTATTTTCACCTTTTTATAGAATTATTAGCAGATATGATAAATTCAGACAAAATAAAATAACAAAAAATAAGATTTTTCGTAATAATTTTTAATTTTAGTCTTTTTGTTTACCTAACAAATATAATATAATTGTCATGTTGAATAGAATTAAAACGTTATTTGGCATAATTGTAACAAATCTGGAGGTGGTGATGATGATGATAATAATAATAATAAAAGAAATAGCTATACGTTTGAAACTGTAGAATTTCCCAAAATATCGACCGGTGGTTTATGATTTGATTTTACCCAAAAGTGTGACCATATTTGGCCACCACATCAAAGATAAACTAGACACAATATGCTTTCAAACGCCCTTTTAAGCCACGTTTTGCTGTTTGGTCATTGTACTATTAGTAGGTTTTTTTCAGTTGTCAATACAAAAAAGGTCAAAATGTTTTGTAATTGTGAGTTGAAACACGATTTAGTCATCAAAATAGACAAATTGGCAATGGAAACAATCAGAAGCCAAATTACTGTTCGTTATTGCAACGATTTTATGTCTTATTAATTATATAATTAATTTATATAATATTGATTTTATAAAATATATATATATTTTTTTTTAGGTATTTGACTAGCTGATAAATGTACAGCGAAAACAGAGGTAAGTCGATAAACAGCCAATATTATTTATTATATAATTTCAGAAACCAAAGCGAGTTGTGTTAATTCTTCATTGAAAAATAGCTTCTTCATTCCAGTGTTTTCACCACATCGAAATTATTGGTGACAACGTGGTTGTTGTAGATGATAAATCATTGCGTTTATTCAGTCGCTGTACTACACAATACTGCAGTAAACTAAATGTAGAGTACAATGACCTAATCAACGTCGCACGGTTTGGGAGTGTTGATAAAAATCAAGCTGCAGTAACAATGGGTAATCAGCCTGAGTTGTATGTTATAGCCATTTCTACTCTGACGCCGATTTGTAAAATTTACACAGAAAAAACTTACTACGACATATCAACGCTAAATGATACAGCCATCGTAGCTACTTATTATATATTAAATAAATGTTATCTGGAGGTTTTGGTTTTTGACGATTATAAAATTAAGAAGGACGGTTCGTTACCACTTACATTTTCTCTGGGTAATGTTTATAAATTTAGTGTCATGGATTTTGAAAATATATACATTTTACAAAACTTTAAGGTGGTTGTTTGCTGTAACGCAGAGGGTAAACTTAATTGGAACCTCACGTTCGAAAATAACTCTTTTACTGATATTACTCAAGATAAGTTTGGAAACCTTTTCTTTTTGAGTGCAAACACACACTTGATATTCACGCTGAACCAAGCCAGTGGGACCGGATATTTCAATAAAGAGATGGGGGACTCATCGGAGAACAACTATGCTATTGGTACAGATGATGAAGGCGGAATATACTTAACTACAACTACTGGAATCAGAATATATCAGTTTGCTCGTAGGAGAGACGAAGAAGTGGAACTATTTCTTATATTTCAAGCGTTTACAGCATGAGGCAGACGAGGCGCTTGCCTCGTCTAGAATTTCCGCAGAATTGTTTTATTTTCCCCCCATGATACTGATATTTATTATCCACATGGTTCAAGCTCCCCTGGTCTGGGTTTGCCTCGGCGTTTTTCCCTCTCTGGCTACGCCCCAGTACATATATGATACAATATGAACAAGACACCCGTTGAAGATCAAGTCTGTCTATTGTATGTGTTAATGAAATATTCTGAGACGAGTCAGTGTCCTACACTGTGTGAAAATCAACATTTACATGTAAATTAAACTCAGTACAAATTGTGTACATTACCTTGATATTCAGAAAATTGACCTAATTTAAATAATAATTTAAGCATACACAACAAACATTTATCTTTTTTTGTGACAGGAACGTTTTTGTTAATGATACATTAAAGGCTGTCCATTAGTTTAACATCTTTTTGAAATAAAAAATCAAACACAAGAAAGTAGTAAGTTTTTTTTTTTTTTTTTACTACTAAACGATTTTAAAATGATATTTGAGGATGTCCAATAATTTAACATCTTTTGGTAGTTCTCTAATCTTTTTATTTTGCGTTTTTACAAGGACTGCCCATTAGTCATTTTAAATTTGATTTTATTTTTCACCAGGCAAAACAACATCATTTATAGAATGGTGATAAATACTAGCACATACTATATAACAGATCATCCCATGTCTTTTTGTAGTAAAGACTACTACTTTAAATGTTGTGCTAATGGTTACCAGTATATTATGTATATGTCACGTCATTATCAAATTTAACGTGGCAGACATAAAAATCTTCGATCAGAAATTAAAGTGGCAATCATTATAAAAACGCAAAATAAAGCCCAGGTGTTAAGCTATCGGCTGGTAGATAATGAGATCAAATCTCTGTCGAGAAATGTGATTTTAAATCTCAATATCTATGTAGCAGGTTAATTACAAATTGTTAATTACAAACCCCCTGAAAATCACAAATCCCCACTTGTAATTTCCAGGAAAATCCCCCCACCCCGGAAATCAAGCCCCTAACCCTAACCCATACCCATATATGGGCATCCGGGTTTGCGATTTCCTAGGAAATCACAAGTGGGGGTTTGTGATTAACAGTGTGTGTGATTTCTTGTTACACCGGATCCCACTCAGTCAGTGCTGCGCAAGACACAAGGGGTAGGTGTACACCACTTATACCGACCAGTGGTCCACAACGGGTCTATCAAAGACTTTAGTTTGTGCTATCCTGTCTGTGGGGTAGTACATATAAAAATAAAAGATCCCTTGCTGTTTATCGGTAAGAGTATCAGAAAGTAGTGTGGTGACAGCGGGTTTCGTCTTTCTTAATAACACTAACATCTGTCATGAACAGACAGCACAGGAAGCTGAGTTGTATCCTCAGGACAGCGTTCTTGAACCTTAATTGGATATAAACACGACAGTGAGTACAACCATACAAACAATCGTTATGAGAACTTTCATCTGCACTACTGGCATCAGGAATTGGTCAAAGTAAAGTTTGTTTTATTTAACGACGCCTTTAGAGCACATTGATTTTTATTTTATCATCGCTATTGGACGTCAGTCGTATGGTCATTCTGACATATTTTTAGAATATCGCTCCCACCACACATACTACTCTTTCCGATAAGCAGCAAGGGCACAGTCCCTTAGAAAGGACAGCACATACCCCGTCCTTTAATGACCCAGTTGTGGACCACTGGTTGGAATGGAAAATAGCCCAAACTGCAAATGGGTCCACTGAGAAGGATCGATCCAACGGCTGACAGTTTCACAAGCGGACACTACCATTTGAGCTATATCCCGCTCCCAGAAATTGGTCAATCAAACGTTAAAGGCAGAAAAGGTGTTATTTTCATGGACGTGCAAGTTTTGAATGTGTATTGATATTAAACAAAAAAATATAACAACTCTGAAACTTTTATATGAAACTTTTATATTAGTTAACATATGGGAAATTAAATTTCAAGAAAGTTCATCTCAAGGTCACGTGATCCACACAGTAAATTTCAAGGTCATAACAAAGGTCAAATGGTCAATATACACCAATCTGAAATTTTTTGAATCCTTGTCATATTGCCTTTCCAACGATACCAATTTTATGAAGATTGACCCAATAGTTCCTGAGATATGTGAGTTCAAAGGTAGGCAGCCACGCCCGTTTTGGGATAAAATCTCAAAATTTGGGGGGCATTGTCTCCCACACCACTAGTCCGATTGGGCTAAAATTTGGTGCTGTAGGATCCCATTGAACAAGTATAGCAATTTTCATAAAAATCTGAAATGGTCTTGTTTAAAATTACCTCTTTTTTGTGTGATTTGACATGGAATAACCCAATATAAGATTGGAAAAAATATCTACTGGCTCGTGTGTGTGTGTATAAATTACAATAAACGTTCAAACAGTTGGCCTTCAACTTCTAGACTTTTGAACTCGTTTAATACATGAACTTCAAACTACTTTGTTAGTTTTTAATCCATAATAAGTCTGAAAAGAATAAAACAATATTAAATAAGGACAGAGTGTTAGACATTAGTGTTAATAGAATAGACGAAACCCGACAGAGTGTTAGACATTAGTGTTAGTAGAATAGACGAAACCTGCTACCGCCACACTAATGTGACTACTCTTATTGATAAGCAACAAAAGATCTTTTATATGCACTATCCCAAAGACAGTATAGCACATAATCTAGTTGTAGACCACACTTACCCACTGAGCCTTGCGGAACACTCACTCTAGTTTAAAGTTAGTATCGAGATTAAAAATCCCATGCCTCGACTGAGATTTGATTCCAGTACCTACCAGTCACGAGACCGACAGCTTAACCACAGCGTCACCGGGGCCGACAGAATACACTGTTGTATGATGCCAGCAGACGTGAACATTCAACTTTGCCGCCATTATTAGCAGACCAATCATCGGTGAAAGGCAGAGGTAATTCGACTTCTAGCGAGCAGCCCACGTACAAGTTGTGTAAACCTAGAGTTATCTATGACAAGCCATCCCACAATACATTTGAAAACACTCCACCCGACTGTGACTCGTCATATCAAATCGGGTATATATAATTATATAGGGATATCATGTTTTTAATTAGTCGTATGATTTATATCCATATTCCTTAAATAATAGGCTTTATTTTGATTCAAAGATGATAAATAATATCTTGGATATTTAAAGATCTGTGAATAAACAATTATTGGCAAATAAGTGAAATTCTGAAACAATAGGTTTTTATTAATTTTCGATTAAAAATATTAAAACGTTTCATTTGTTAAGGTGTACACTTGGGTTGGGGATGAGTGTTATACCGGTTCCCCCTCATTTTGCCTACAACCCAGAATGCCTACACCCAGTTTGCCTACAACCCAGTTCGCCTACACTCATTTAGCCTACAGTATAAAAAGGTGGCATACCCAGTTAAATGTGGAATACTACCAGTATGGTCACCGTATTAATAAAAAGAAATAACATGGCGAAATAATATGACTATTATTATAAAAAAAACTATTTACTTTACAGAATAGAAACAATTAAAATGAACTCACAGATATTATGGAAATATGTTAAAGAAAATGTTCACAGTTCATAGTCATCTTTACAAGCGCATTTTTAGGAAATATGACAAATATTTTATTATAATCGTTATTTACTTTACAGAACAGAAACAATTAAAATGAACTCATAGATATTATGGGGAAAAAAATTATGTTATACAAAATGTTCACACTTCATAGTGATCTTTACAAATACATTTTTAGCAAATGTGACAAATATTTTACAAAAATAATAGGGAGTGTTCCACTGTTTTTTTTTTATAACATATTTCCATAATATCTGAGAGTTCATTTTAATTGTTTTTGTTCTGTAAAGTAAATAGTTTTTATAATAAAATATTTGTCGTATTATTTCTTTTTATTATACACGGGGACCATACATGGGGATGCCACATTTTCATACTGTAGGCAAAATGGGTGTAGGCAAACTGGGTGTAGGCAAACTGGGTGTAGGCAAACTGGATTGTAGGCAAAATGGGAGGACAGCGTTATACCTTAGTCCCACCGAGTAATTCGTACGGGGACCACTTGTTAGTATGCCGTCTATTAGTTTCTTAGAGAAAAAAATCTAAAACAATAAATAAATAATAATTTTGAAATACAACCCACTCTTCTAAGGCCCCAAGGGTGAATCTAAAGGGGAATTCAGGGTGTTCGTACCTTTCAAATTTGTGAATGGCCGTTTTTATTCTTAATTTTTTTTAATTTTAAAGTGTTTCAATCAGTCCAATATTCCAAATTTCCCGAATGCATGCCCCATGACATTCGTAAATAAATATCCGAAGATATGAATGTACCTAGCCGACCATTTCATATACGAGTTATAGAGCACTGGATGGAATCGGAAATACCCCATTGAGTTCACTGATCTAGAATGTGACAAATATCTAATAAAGTTACTAGTTCTTCAAAAGCTTGTATAGGTGGAAACAAGGGACCCTGGTACAACACTCATAGTCCTTCCCGGTTTTACTATAATATTAATTTTTCTCCATTATAACTTGGTTGTAATGAACGTTGGACCACTCCCCTTCCAACATTAAATATCTTTAGAAATATCTGGAGTTCTTTCCAAAATTCCAACATTCGCCTCTGTTGAACCTTCCTGGTGGGGTTCGAACCGACAAGCTAGAGCACATGGGCCGGACCTTTTACCACTGATAACGGTCTAAGAAGACCAGTATCGGAGGGTACCGAGTTACACGAGAGATACACCTTTCATCAGCTGCACTATCAGTGAAATTCTTTATCAAAGTCCGTTACACGCTAATATATAGGCCAATTTACATATCATACATATCTTTTTACTCCCAAACAAGTCTAGCAAAATGAAGGATGGAGTGTTTACTTTTATTCTGCTGTTTTGTGGTATGTACCGATTTTTAACACATTAAATTTAATGGAAGAATTAAACTGGAATTTAAAATGGCTAAACGTAACCACAGACGTATTCAAATGAAGTAGATATGAAAAATGTGAAATTATACGCCTAATATTGTAAACAAATAATTTTAAAAAAGATCTTTCAATTTAAAGAGGCATTTTCATAGTTGCACATGGTGGCAGTTCGCCAAAATTATTGGTGTTGAAATGTATTGCTTTTTGAAGAGTATACCCTCAGTTACATGCACAGAACAAATGACTATTAATTAAAGCAAGTTACTACCAGAAATATGATAATTCCATAGTTAAATACTTGTAGGAGCGCTCTACAAGAATTGGTGACAGCCCTTTTACATGTAATAATATTCAAGTTAAAATATAAGAGTATACCATCAATTAAATTCAGACAACAAATTACTGTGGACTAAAGAAATATACAAATACAGGCGCATGTGCAGGATTTCTGAAGGGTCAAAATGTGATGGGTGAATAGGACTGGGAAAAAATTGTAAATTTTCACGTCCTACTACTCGGAAAATATATATATAAAAATAATTCGGACCCCCTGGACCCCTACTTTGGATCCGCTACTGAGCTATACCTAAAATGATAATTATTATATGACCTTGAAATGTCAAGTTAAGTTTGTTTTATTTAACGACGTCTCTAGAGCACACTGATTTTTATCTTACCATCGGCTATTGAACGTTAATCATATGGTTATTCTGACATATCTATTTAGAGGAAACGCGCTACCGCCACAATAAGCAGCAAGGTACCTTTTATATGCACCGTCCTACAGACAGGACAGTACATGACACGGCCTTTGATGAACCAGTTTTGGATCACTGTTTGGAACGGAAATATGACCTTGAGAGTCGTATTCATCCTGGAGAAGAAACCTGCACGCCATTATAATTTGAGTGTACAATATTAAACTTATGTTATTACAGATCGATTAATATGCACTTGTCTATTAGTAATACATGTAAAAATAGCAAAATATGACAATTGTAACTATGACTGTGCACCTTTAAGTCGTACTGTATAATTCTCAAAGGCTAATACCATGTTTACAGACCAAATCGACAAATAAATTAAACTTGGAACAGGCCCTTTGATTAGATAAGGTTAACGTATTTTCTGGCTTTTAAATTACTTCATAATACAGAACTCACGATGGTGTTCAGGGTTTGAAATTGGCTCAAATTTATGCCTGACTGCCAGGCCAGCAAGCTAAAAATGGGGCATGTTTAAAAATAATTAAATATATATAAGAAATTATTTTTAAAACTCAATAAATGTCTTTGAATAAATATTGTTTTTAATGATTTACACCTGTAGTTATGGGCGACAGTGACTTCTTGGGAGTGAGAGGGACGGAGCCGGGGTGGGGAGACGGCCCCCTAACTTTTAAAAAAAACACCTTTTCCGGCTAAAACCTTCAAACTATAATAGACCCCGCGTACGTCGGTATATTTGCTCTCAGACCACATGGCCAAGTGTTACATTGATATAATAAAGAGAAATACTGGAAAAGATTATTATTTGGGCATTTTATTTCCGTGTTTCGAAGTAAAACGTTGTGGAGGTAATTATATAGGCATCCCACACCTCGCCCCGTCCTAAGAGTGGGGAATATAAGTGATAATAATTAGTTGAATTTAATTATGTTGAATTTGTTTGAATTTAACTCATGATATACTCCATACTTATATTTCAAATTAATAGTATTAGAAGGAAACACTTATATTTTAATATAATATGGATAACAATGTGTTGTGTGAATGTGGGGTTGTGTATATAAAAGCAATACACGTCATCACAAATAATCCTGGAAGTGTGCCATATTCGGTACTCAAAGGAAAGGATTGGTTGTTTAATGGGACCCCGGCACATTGTTTGTTCAGCGGCTATTATGTGTCTAATATATGGTTGTTTAACGACACCCCAGCACATTGTTTGTTCAGCGGCTATTATGTGTCAAATATATGATTGTTTAACGACACCCCAGCACATTGTTTGTTCAGCGGCTATTATGTGTCAAATATATGGTTAACGACACCCCAGCACATTGTTTGTTCAGCAGCTACTAGGTATCAAACATATGGTTGTTTAACGACTCATCAGCACATTGTTTGTTCAGCGGCTATTAGGTATGAAATATATGGTTGTTTAACGACTCATCAGCATATTGTTTGTTCAGCGGCTATTAGGTATCAAACATATGGTTGTTTAACGACTCATCAGCACATTGTTTGTTCAGCGGCTATTAGGTATCAAACAGATGATAAACTAGCTGTGGACCAATGGTCGATGTAAGTGACTACACTTATCCATTGAGCTTTGCGGAACTCTGGATTAGGATCTGCATAGAGATTAATAATCCCATGGACATGCCTCGACTCAGATTTGATCTCCGTTCCTACCAACCAGGGCCGGATTTAAACCTTGAGGAGCACGGGGTATTTCAGGTTCGGTGGCCTCTAAGCATATAAATTAAATTACATAACAAATACAAAATATGAACTAAAATGAATGAATAGAACTAATTTTATAATTATTACATTTTTTATAAAATAAGTCCCAAGTCTGGAGGGTCCCTTTGGGAGAGGGGACCGGGTCAATTGACATCTTATAAATCCGGCCATAAGCCCGATAGCATAACCACTACACCACAGTCCACTGGGGCTGGTGACATTGTGTACCCTGTAGAATATCCCTTTCGGATGATCGATGTAAATATGTTCTTCTTAACTACTGTTTGAATATAAACTCAAAATAACTGCCGGTGTGTCGGGCCAACATACAAAAACATCTGTACTCGTCCGAGAGGACAGAAACGGATATTAAGCAGGGGGGGGGGGGGCTTAACGGGATTAAAACACATTCGATCACCATTTTTAGTCGTATGTAATTTGGTCATATGTAACTTTAAACCCACCCTCCATTGTCAAATTTTTTTTAAATATTGTTCGACCCCCTTCCAAAAATTATGTTTACTCTGGCGAGCATTTCGAGCCGTAGTAGTATAACACTGGCGTAAGAAGCAGGAGGGAGACATGCGCCCCCCCCTCACTTTTTAGATATTTTGTATATATTTATTCATTTTCCAATGTGAATATATGTATGTGTCTGTGTGTGCCCCATCCCACTACATTTCTGCACTTTCCTACTCCACTGTATAATCAGTGAGATACCAGTATGTGACCGTGTAACCCACAAAGGAAGATACAATCTGATAAAGCAAGAAAGGTGTGTTTGTTTAACGACAAGGTACGTTATATCGTGTTGATAATCTATGTATAGTTGTTAAACATACAGTATTTCAAGAACATGTCATACAGAAGAATCCTGCTGCAGTCACTGGCTTTGGTGGCGCACTGGGTAAGCTGTCGGTCTCACGGCTGCTAGGAACTCGGATCGAATTTCATTGAGGCATGGGATTTTTAATCTTGTAATCGGCTCCAACCTAGAATGAGTACTCAATGGGTAGGTGTAAGCCACTTACGGTTTATCAAAGGCTACAACTGGTTCATTAAAGTCCGTGGTACGTGCTGTTCTGCCTGTGGGAAAGCGCATATAAAAGATCCCTTGCTGCTAATGAGAAAGAATAGCGGTAGTGGGTTTCTTCTTAAGACCACGAGTCACAGAATATCATGTCGGACACCTAATAGCCGCTAAATAAACAATGTGCCGGGGGTGTTAAACAAACAATTATTTCCTTTTCTGTTGCAGTCAAATAAGCTACTCTTTAGTATGCATTTCCCTACATACAGAAAAGCACAAATTACCGATGTTGTTGCAGAGGTGTGGACTACGATATCTCACAGACATGAAATATGCCGCAGTTTTTGGTGTACCAGTAGCTGACTACCACGAGTTGACTACTAGCTGGAAGACAAAATAGCCATATGGGACAAATGCTATGGATAAACGCGTTGAACTTTCACATGTAAAACGGGATGCTCTGCCACTGGATTGTCTTTTGTGATGTAAAGCATTCTTATGAACTCAGAAAACACATATGGACCAGAATGTTCTGTTTTAAACTCGACATACATACAACACTAATTGTACATTATTAAAGATATTTAATATTGACCTTTTGGTATTCGCGTTGTCATGATAACATTAATCGATTAGAACTGAATTGACAATGCATTTTCGTGAAAAGTAGCTTACATTTATCATTCATAATCGGCCCTATTTAAACATTTATGAACGTGGCATTTTATCTACATTTATCATTCATAATCGGCCCTATTTAAACATTATGAACGTGGCATTTTATCTACATTTATCATTCATAATCGGCCCTATTTAAACATTATGAACGTGGCATTTTATC
>JAULBS010154411.1:0-11966 GCA_032355785.1 Symmetromphalus regularis
AAGTACAATACATCACAGGTAAATATATTAAGATAATTTTATTGTTAAACTCACACACTAATCAGTTTTAAAATAAAATAAAACATTGGTAAATATACTAACATAATATTGTTTTAAAATAATATAAAACATGGCCAATATACTAACATAATTTTGTTTTAAAGTACAATACATCACAGGTAAATATATTAAGATAATTTTATTGTTAAACTCACACACTAATCAGTTTTAAAATAAAGTAAAACATTGGTAAATATACAAACATAATATTGTTTTAAAATAATATAAAACATGGCCAATATACTGACATAATTTTGTTTTAAAGTACAATACATCACAGGTAAATATATTAAGATAATTTTATTGTTAAACTCACACATTAATCTGTTTTAAAATAAAATAAAACATGGATAAATATACTAACATAATGTTAGTCTGGTATTGTTTTAAAGTACAATACATCACAGGTAAATATATTAAGATAATTATATTGTTAAACTCACACACTAATCTGTTTTAAAATAAAATAAAACAAAATAAAAAAAGGTAAATTACGATACAGTTTTAAAATTAACATGAGACTTGTAAAGTTTGTTGTTGTCAATTGTTCAGATTGCATCTGATAGCTCTGAGAGATTCTCCGTTCTGAACCAATAAGAAATATTTAATATTAGCATATGATGTTGTATCTGATGAATTACTTCACAATGGAACATATATATGTTTATAAATAAAATAAAACATGGGTAAATTACGATAAGTTTTCAAATTAATGTGAGTCTTGTAAAGTTTGTTGTTGTCGATTGTTCGGATTATGTGTGATAGCTCCGAGATAATCCGTTCTGAACCAGTAAGAAAGATTTAATATTAGCACATGACATGTCTGATCAATTACTTGTAATAAAATAAAATTAAACATGGGTAAATTACGATACAGTTTTCAAATTAACATGAGATTTGTGAAGTTTGTTGTCGGTTGTTCGGATTGTGTGTGATAGCTCCAAGATACTCCATTCTGAACCAATAAGAAATATTTAATATTGGCATATGGTGTTGTGTCTGATTAATTACTTGACAATGGAACATGTATATATGTTATAAAGAAAAATTAAACATGGGTAAATTACAATACAGTTTTTAAATTAACATGAGACTTGTAAAGTTTGTTGTTTTGGATTGTTCGGATTGCGTCTGATAGCTCCGAGAGATTCTGTGTTTTGAACTAATAAAAAAGATTTAATATTAGCACATCTGGTGAACAATGAAAAACGTATATACTATAAAATAAAATATGAGTAAATTACGATACGTTTTCAAATTAACATGAGACTCGTAAAGTTTGTTGTTGTCGATTGTTCGGATCGCGTGTGATAGCTCCGAGAGATTCTCCATTTTGAACTAATAAGAAAGAAGACATGTCTGGTCAATTACTTGTTATAAAATCAAATTAAACACGGGTAAATTACGATACAGTTTTCAAATTAACATGAGACTTGTAAAGTTTGTTGTTGTCGATTGTTCGGATTGCGTGTGATAGCTCCGAGAGATTCTCCGTTCTGAACCAATAAGAGAAAGATCTAATATTAGCACATGACGTGGTGTCTGGTGATTCACTTGGTACATGCCTGGCCTGCCATCTCTGTCTGCTAAGCTTTGCCTGCTCTGCTATCACAAAAACCAAGCCACCAGCATCACACACATCGTCGTCATTTCCAGTTTAGTCATCGAGACAGCAACATCCACTGCTACGACACCCGCTCGATCCCATCTCCCGGCCCCTCCCGACTAGCCAGCAGCGTGACAGCATGGACCAGTAAGTATGGCTCTTTGCCGTGACCTAGTTTCAGTCTCTCACCTATTGGGAGACGGCTGCCCATCTTGGTTGTTATGTATCGCGGGGTCATGTGAGGCGAGAGTCAGTTGTCGAGAGTAATCTCACCCTGCATGGTCTGGATTCCAATACTTAGGATATTGTAGCTCACTCGCTGGAATACAACCGCTCTGCCTGTAACTCATCTCGATGTTTGTGTGTCATTCTTAGTGTGTGAGTACACATGGTTTTATTTCTTTAGTTTATACCTTGTGGTTGGATACGGTTATATCTCTCACTGTGGGATACGGTCGCATATCGCACGATTGTCTCTTTGTGTTATACGTTTAGCAGTGTTCAATGTCCTTTCAGGTGGAAACTACTGTTTGTGTGTCATTCTTAGATGTGTGAGTACACAATTTTATATTTTAGTTTATTCCTTGTGATGGTATGTGGTTATATATCTGACTGTGTGATATGGTTATATATCGCACGATTGTCTCTTTGTGTTATATGTTTAGCAGTGTCCAATGTCCTGTCAGGTGGAAACTAAGTACTGTTTGTGTGTCATTCTTAGATGTGTGAGTACACAATTTATATTTATATTTTAGTTTATACCTCGTGGTGGGATACAGTTATGTATCTCACAGTTGTCTCTCTGTGTTATACGTTTAACAGTGTCTAATGTCTTGTCAGCTGGAAACTACTGTATAAACCCCAGTTTATATGTGTCATTATTAAACCAGTGAGTACTCCTGATTTTAATTCTTAATATATTTAATGTTGGGATACCGTCTCGGTAAGATAGTTATCTTTGTGAGCTATCATTTTAATGTTCGCCAATTAGGAAAAAACCCTTATATTTATGTGTTATTAATAAACCTGTGAGTACATCTGATTTTAATGTTCAGTATATATTTCATGGTGGGATTTGATTAAGCAACCCCTGAAATTGCCCGCAGCAATTGGTAATGTCATTGAGATTGCCGCAGAATTTTTTTAATTCTCTGCGGCACTTTTTTTGTCACGGATTGAATTTTAAAATATTTTCTAAGTGTATTTTTTTCTTATTATTAGTGTGTGAATACTAAAATTGCCTTGGAAAATGCTGTGGATACTATTTCTCCACAGCATTTATTTTGCCGTGGAAATTTTCTTAATTACTGGGGTTGGTTATATTTTATACACAGAGATACTGTTGTCTGTTTTTCTTATACATTTAATGATGTCCAACATCCTGTCAGTTAGAGATTTAACTTTATATGTCCTTATGAAACCAGTGAGAATTCATTTTTTTATTTCTTAGTTTATACAGGTCTATTTGTGAAATACAGTTAATGTACCATGAAATATTATTATCTCTTTGTGTTGTATACATTTAACTGTCCAAAGTCTTATAAGATATAAACTGTTTCATTCTTAAATGTGTTACAGTGGAAATAAACATTTTAATTGATGGAGTGTATACCTGAAATACTGTTAACATACCATGAAATACAATTATCTCTTTGTATACATTTAAGTGTGACAAATCTTATCAGATGAAAATTATTAAATGCGTGAGTAGAAATAAAGAATTTAATTCCTGGAATTTATACCTGGTTGTGAAATATTGTTAACGTACAATGAGATATAGTTATCTTTTTGTGTTGTATACATTTACGTGTCCAAAGTCTTATCAGATGTAAAATTCTTAAATGTGTGAGTAGAAATAGAGATTTTAATTCCCAGAGTTTATACCAGGTTGTGAAATAGTGTTAATATATCATGAAATATAATTATCTCTTTGTGTTGTATACATTTACGTGTCCAAAGTCTTATCTGATGTAAAATTCTTAAATGCGTGAGTAGTAAAGATTTTATTTCCCGGAGTACATACCTGGTTCTGAAATACTGTTAATATTACCTACAACTATATGTGTTACCTGTATATGTTAAATGTGTGTTATTATTAATATAGTTATCTCTATGTGTTGTATACATTTACGTGTCCAAAGTCTTATCAAATGTAAAATTCTTAAATGAGTGAGTAGAAATAGAGATTTTAATTCCCGGGGTCTATACTTGGTTCTGAAATACTGTTAATATTACCTACCACAATATGTGTTACATGTATATGTTAAATGTATTATTATAAATATAGTTATATCTTTGTGTTGTATACATTTAAGTGTCCAAAGTCTTATCAGATGTAAAATTGTTAAATGTGTTCGTAGTAAAGATTTTAATTCCCGGAGTTTATACCAGGTTGTGAAATACTGTTAATATACCATCAAATATAATTATCTTTTTGTGTTGTATACATTTACATGACCAAAGTCTTATCAGATGTAAAATTCTTAAATGCGTGAGTAGTAAATATTTTAATTGCCGGAGTTTATACCAGATTGTGAAATACTGTTATCTGTTCTATAAGATTTCGGTCAGCTCTTTGTGTTATATACCTTTAATGGTGTCCAACGACTTGTCAGGTGTAACCTCCTTTCCGTGTCAAGCTTGAGAGTTGAGATTAGTATGTATGGCTGGATGTATTGTTCCCAACTTGATGGTTTCCTCAACCCGTCACTGACAGCCATTGGTGTATGTTGGCAGCTGGAGCAACGACAATGGCCACGAAGTGTGCTTTGAATCTTTCTAGATTTTCTTTGTGTCAGATTCTCATTAAAAAGGGAAGAAAAATTAAATATTTTTATTTTGTTTCGTAGTTCAGGCTTTTATTGTTCAGATATGGTCTTCCAGTGGAATATGGATTTCCAGATTTTTTTGTGATTTTTTTCTAGTATTAGAATAAAGTACTCCTACTGGCAGTAGCTAATGGGAATTTCCCTATTAGCACAGGACTCTCAAACTGAGTGTCATGGTTCGAATCCCCTCAGTGGAGGTTGAGATTTTTCTGTTACATTTGGAGCCGACGTAGGGACCAGGTGTGTTCTTAAAACAAGAACATGGTTGAAACCTGGTGAAAATCAGTAACTGTTCAAATGTCCGTGGCCAACAGCTCCGGGACGTATCTTCACTTGAGGGGGGGGAGAGTATGTAATAGTGTTAGAATAAATGCTCCTACTGGCAGTAGCTAGTGGGAATTTCCCTATTAGCTCAGTTGGTAGATCGCTGGACTATCAAACTGAAAGTCATGGTTTGAATCCCCTCAGTGGAGGTTGAGATTTTTCTGTTACATAGCATGGTTTCAGAATGCAGCAAAAAAAAAAACCCACTCGGTTCTCAAATAAATATGCTTTCCTAGTATGGTGTTGTGGTATCGCACTTTTCTGGGATTTAGGACAAACTCTACTTCAATCAGTGATTGTTCAGATTTTAAGATTTGTAACCCCAATATTCCAAATGATTATCGATGCCAGTAAAGTTGATTTGGATTCTTAACACAAATTTTTAAAGTAAAAAATGAAAGAAGTTATTTCGTTTTTAATCAATTTATTTTTAACAGGTTATATATCATGAATATTAATGTATATTTTATTATATATTATGTAACATATACTCAACCAAAAAAGAAAGTATGCATGTTGAAATATTTTTGTTTTATGGGGTGATCACAGTAATGGTCCATTGGCAGCAAACGTGCAGAACTTGTGATATTACTCCACAAACACCTCCTAAAATGTGTGGTTATCTAATTCCAGAATTTCTCCCATCAATGTCGTCTGGTTTATAAAATAAATGATTATTGATTACATGCATACTTTCTTTTTTGGTTGCGTATATATGATAATGTTGTTCAAAGTATTATTATGAAACACAATTTTTTTATATTTTATGATTTACAGTTATCCATTTTTATTTGAATAAGTGTTAAATGTCCTCGGTGACTATCATTACTATTTCTAAGATATTTATCTATTTAATATTTGTGTGTAGTGACCTGCTCTTGCCCCCTCCCCCAAACACCCCCCCAAAGCACAAAAAATAAAGTGGCTGTTGAGAGTTATTAGTGAGGTAAACCTGTAGTCAATTAATAACTTGAGGTAAATCCAATTTATTTTAAGAAAATAATTAACTGACTGTACTGATTTTAAAATGTAAAACACAAATAATAATAATAACAATAATCAGGAATGGTGAAAGCAACATATTATCACCGTCAGATATACATTATATGCTTTGGTATGACACATTTACAGATATATAGATTATATATATAATATACTATGGTGTGACATACATTAATATTATGTAGTGTAATAAATACAGCAGTTAACACATATTGTGGTAGCGAACTCACTGAGAGGAAAGGAAAGGATTAACAACTCCCCAGCGCTGTATATTCAGCGGCTATTAAGTGTCTAGCATGCTATTCTGTGATGTCTAGAGTAAACCTGCAAATGCCACATAGGCTACTCTTTCCAATTAGCAGCAAGGAATATTTTATAGACAGTTCCCACAGACAGGACATCACACTGCCTTTGATAAACAAGTTGTGGACCACTGGTTGGTGTAAGTGGCTTGCACTTACCCATTTAGCCTTTATGGACCACTTACTCTGGGTTAAGCCTGTATCAAGATTAAAATATCATGCCTCGACTGAGATTTGATCCAGGTACTTGACAGCCACAAGACCGATAGCTTAACCACGGCATTATTGATAGTAGTGTGGCGGCAGCGGCTTTCGTCTCTCCTACTAAAACTTACCTCTGTCCTAGACAGACAGTACAGGAAGCTGGACCAGTATAGAAATTCCTCGACTGAGATTTGATCAAGGTACTTGTCAGCCACAAGACCGATAGCTTAACTACTGCATTACTGATGGTATTGCGGCGGCTTTTGTCTCTGCTACTAAAACTTACCTCTGTCCTAGACAGACAGTACAGGAACCTAGACCAGTATAGAAATTCCTCTACTGAGATTTGATCCAGGTACTTGTCAGCCACAAGACCGATAGCTTAACCACTGCATTACTGATGGTAGTGTGGCGGCTTTCGTCTCTCCTACTAAAACTTATCTCTTTCCTAGACAGATAGTACTGGAAGCTGGACCGGTATAGAAATTCCTTGACTGAGATTTGATCCCAGTAGCTACTGAAGCTAGTCACCGAGAGTTAGCCTGGTTGTGTAAAGCTGATTGACAGCTACGTGAAGCTAGACTGGTATAGAAATTCCTTGACAGAGATTTGATCCCAGTACCTACTGAAGCTTGTCACCAAGAGGTAGCCTGGTTGTGTAAAGCTGATTGACAGCTACGTGTATGCTAGACCGGTATAGAAATTCCTTGACAGAGATTTGATCCCAGTACCTACTGAAGCTTGTCATCAAGAGGTAGCCTGGTTGTGTAAAGCTGATTGACAGCTACGTGTATGCTAGACCGGTATAGAAATTCCTTGACTGAGATTTGATCCCCCCAGTACCTACTGAAGCTAGTCACCGAGAGTAATACTGGTTGTGTAAAGCTGATTGACAGCTACGTGATGCTAATCCAGACGACCAGTTTTAGCAGCTCCTACTAATATAGATCACTCATACTTATGTAGCAGATGTGACAGTGTGGAATAAATGACAAATGTATTTAATATTAAATATCTGAGATAAAAGCTCTACAGGGCTGTATATTAAACATCTGAGGTAAGCATTCTACAGGCTGGTACACAGGCCAGAACACTGGTGGGGGGGTGTAGGGGGGGATCAGTTGGCATTAGCCTATGATTTTGTAGGGGTTTACTGCCCCTGTTATAGAGAAAGGTGGACACTTGGGCCTTTTGTAAAGAATATTGATATTGTAAATAGAGTCAAAGGGATCATATACACTATATATATATATATATATATATGTATATAACCATATATAAATCATATATATTTGATTACAAAAAATACTTAAATAGCAGTTTGAAATGGGGCCTGAATTTCCCATTTGGTCCAGGACTATTGCCAAATAGCTCTACGGCCCGGCTGGAACACATGGGATTTTGTTTGATTTGAATGTGTATATATTAACAATGAGAATTTTTTTTTTTTTAAACTCCCTTTTAAATCGTCTTTAAAACCAAAAAATAATAATAAAGTTTTTTTTTTTTTTTTTATGTACATTTTCTACAATCAAAAATGTTAAATTAAAGAAATTAACAAGGAAATTTAACTAACAGCCATTTTGTTTTTTATTTGACATTTGTAGTTTGATTTATTAATAATCAGCTGTTGGATATCAGACATTTTGTTAATTCTGACACAGTCTTCAGAGGAAACTCACTATATTTGTCTATTTGCAACAACAACGGATCTAATTAATAGTTAGGGATTGTCGATACACTTTCTCTCAGACAAGATGGCACATACTTAAGCAAATCATGTGATAGTGGCTTGACCAAAAAATAAAAAGGGATCTTTTATATGTATTTTTCTAAAGACAGGAAAACACATACCCCTGCCTTTGATATACCAGTTGTGGATATGGTAGGAATGGGAATAAACCCATAAGTGAATTAGTCCACACCAGGGTTTGATCTCACAACCAGTGAACCACAGGTAATCAGCTAAACCATAAACGCAGGAGTGTAAATCATGGGTTGGGATGGCGACTTTTCTGCTTAGAAAAATTGAAATTAAAATACCTAAATAATAATGTTTTCCAGTATTTCTCTTTATTATACAAATGTAACACTTTGCCATGTGGTCTTAGCTCAAATATACCGAAGTATACAGGGGGTCTATTATAGTTTGATGGTTTTAGCCAGAAAAGCTTTTCAGAAACTTTGGATTTTCCAAAAAACAGTTAGGGGCATGCCTCTCACCCCTCACTGCTCCATCCCCCATAAATGTGATGCTTTGACGCTTCTTATAGAAGTTGCATGTTTTACAAACCAACGTTTTGAATAGACTGAATGAATATTTAACCCACCCAGACACGCTGTTGGTTTGTGTATAAAGTTGTTTGAGGTGAAACAAGTGCAGTGTCAATATTCTGATTCCTGGGAATACATTCTAACAGATGATCTAAAAGATTTATTCTAGGAATGAGCAGGGATGGGAATTGTCTGCCTGTCGGCGTAGATACGCACCAGTAATGTTCACGGTATGCATCATAGTTTTAAGTTTGTTTTTATTTAACGACGCCTTTAGAACACGTTGATTTTATATTTTATCATCGGTTATTTGACGTCAATCATATGGTCATTCTGACATGTATATTTAGAGGAAACCCGCAGCCACCACATAGGCTACTCTTTCCGATAAGCAGCCAGGGGTCTTTTATATGCACCATCCCATAGACAGGACAGCATATACCACAGCCTTTGATGAACTAGTTGTGGACAACTGGATGGAATGGAAAATAGCCCAAACTGCAAATGGGTCCATTGAGAAGGATTGATCCAACGACCGACCAGTTCACAGGTGGACATTCTACCATTTGAGCTACATCCGCTCCCTGTATACCTCAAGGTATATCTAGTACACCACCCCAAGTTAGGTACAAATGGAAACAGTTTTTCTCAATTTCTGTGGAATGAGAGCAACAAATAGGCCTCCAAAATACCCAAATTTCCATGTCTGATGAGATTTCTGCTTCAGTTTTTATCAGAGACGCAATGTTCATTTCCACATTAAAACTACATTCCATACGGAACAGTTAATTTTGAGAACGTATCACAGACATGAGGTGGGGACCCAATATTCTTTTTCATATTAAAACTACCGTAAGCAAAACGCAAAACGGGCGCGTTAATTAGAGTACTCAACAACATTTCGTAATACATGTCAAAAAATTGCTCTACCACCCAGTGGGAACATTTTACAAGTACACCGGCAAGAAACAGATCTTTTCACAGGGGTTTAGTAAACAGTTACACCGGGCTAAAAAATGGCGTCTTGTTCAAAAGCATCATGGGTTGAACTTACGAAGCGCTTTTTTTAATTACATATGTGTAAAAGTGTTAATCGTATGTGTTTAACAAAAGGTCGGTAATTGAAAGGACATTTGGAATACGGAAACTCTGTTTTCCATGAGTTGAATGAGGCACTCGGCTGAGATGGTTATGTATTATACGCTATTCATCGCAAGTCAGAAGTCAGCATTCTGGTACTATTTTAAGGACACCATTTCTCGTGAAAAAAAGGGGGATGTTTATATTAAGGGGAGGGGGGTGCTATAAGTAGAAACAATATCGTATATTCCACCTGGGACAGCTTATTTTGAGAACGTATCGCATACATGAGGGTGGGGGAACCAACACAAAGTTCCTAACACACGTGTCCTTAGTTATATTTTGATCTGACAATACTAGCAGACATAACTGGCCGTATCAGATATTTGTTTGTGTGTCTAGCAGACATAACACTTGCAGTCTCGAGACATAAAAACCAGTTGGCAGACTGTTTTATCAGATATTAAAATAACACCAGCCTGCCAAGATCATAAATGTTGTATGTTTTATTTATATTCTGAAACACATCTGAATATAGGTTTTAGAATTTATGTTACAGAATTAATCATACACTCAAAGTTTGTTTTATTTAATGATGCCTCTAGAGCACATTGATTTTTGTATCTTATCATCGGCTATTGGACGTCAATCATATGGTCATTCTGACATATGTATTTAGATAAAACCCGCTGCCGCAACAAAGGATACTCTTTCCAATAAGCAGCAAGGGGTCTTTTATATACACTGTCCCACAGACAGGACAGCACGTACCACTGTTTTTAATTAAACAGTTGTGGACCACTGGTTTGAACGGAATATAGCCAAAGTTGCAAATGGGTCCACTGAGAAGGATCGATCTGACGACCAGCTGGTTCACTCATACATTCAAGGACAAAATAAGATTCAGTAGAAGAATAACCATTGTACTTGTATATGTGTTTGGGAGTGGGATGTAGCTCAAACGGTAGTGTCAACCTGTGAACTGGACAATTGTCGATCAGTCCTTCCCAGTGGACCTATTTTCAGTTTGGGCTATTTTCTGTTCCAACCAGTCATCCACAACTGTTTCATCAAAAGTCCTTTGTTTCATTTTGTCCTGTCTGTGGGACAGTATATATTAATAGTGGACGGGTTCCTCATTTTTATTTTAAATTGGCAAGTTCCAGACTAAAATTACTAGTCAAGAACTGGTCTGGTTGGTTTGTGCTAATTCAACTGATAAAGATTCAATCACATCCCAAACCTAAAACGGTGAATCAGATACCTTTCTAGTAACTTGAGATGACTCACATAGGTCTAATAATGAGTTGAGTCTCATCTATCTGTTTTGTGAGGATTCCTTTGTGAGTCAGGAACTCACCTAGCTGCTTGTGAGTATTCCTGTGAGTCTCAGACCAAAATCATGAGTCATGAACTCATCTAGCTACTTTGTAAGTATTCATGTTAGTCTCAGACTAAAATCATGAGTCAGGAACTCATCTGGTTACTTTGTGATTATTCATGTTAGTCTCAGACTAAAATCATGAGTCAGGAACTCATCTAGCTACTTTGTGAGTATTCATGTTAGTCTCAGACTAAAATCATGAGTCATGAACTCATCTGGTTGCTTTGTGAGTATTCATGTTAGTCTCAGACTAAAATCATGAGTCATGAACTCATCTTGCTACTTTGTGAGTATTCTTGTTAGTCTCAGACTAAAATCTGGTTGCTTTATGAGTATTCATGTGAGTCTTAACTTAAAGTCATGAGTCAAGAACACACCTACCTGCTTTGTGAGGATTGAGAATCAGAGAATCATCCAGTTACTCTGCAGCAATTCCCATTAGAACTCTCACTCACTGTATTGAACTATTTCTATTACCTAAGGGTCTAATGATCACCATTTATAATTTGATTAATTAACATGGACTGTATTGCATCTACTAGCTACTGATGGGATAATCATCTCGTGGTGACTCTTCTTTGTTGGGGGTGAATGATTACGACATCATCGTAACATCTGTTGTATCTGCAGGACATGGTGTGTTTGCTCAATGGTTAACGTCATGATTTATCATGCAAATAATACAATAATTCTCACATTTGTGTAGTGTTAATGTGACAGCACAGTTTGCACACAGTGTTTGCAGATGACACGTATACTATAGTGTTACAATCAACATGTAGTGTAGTGTTAATGTGACAGCACAGTTTGCACACAGTGTTTGCGGATGACACGTATACTATAGTGTTACAATCAACATGTAGTGTAGTGTTAATGTGACAGCACAGTTTGCACACAGTGTT
>JAULBS010154422.1:0-11965 GCA_032355785.1 Symmetromphalus regularis
AATTTCCATCACCAATTTCGCCTAAACAAAAGAGTGAGTCAGACTATTTAGAAAAAACTAGAACAAAGGAATTTTGACGGTGCGCGGACCTAAAAGTAAACCGAAAAAACTGCGTGTGTTTAAAGTCTGACTCTAGAAAAAGGTGATACTCACAAAGGAGGCAAGTCCGGATTGGGGGGTGGCTACTTTGTCGGGGATGGTACCCAGGTGGTGTAGCTTGGGATGTGTTCTCGGAACCATCAGGCCAGCTTATGTTTCCAGGCCTCCGACAGGTAATCCTCCAGAACGGTGTTGAGAATCCTACTGATGGTGTTCCTGTCCATTGTGTCGAGGAGGATCCCCTGCCGGTATGTGTTGTTGTCGTCGAGTCAGGTGACAATCAATCCAGTTTCCCCGTCAGTGTGGTTTACGGACCATCTGGTGCCATCTTTGAAAGTGTACCTGAATTGAATTAACTGGGTTGAGGAAATCATAAATTTGTTTATGATGTAAAGACTTTCATTTCGACATATTGTTAATTATAATTTATCAACATTCTGTATATTACATATAAGCATATGGATTCATATTATTGTCCATTTTAATGGGAAAATTCCAAATAATCTGTAGATAATATACTATTGGTGGCAAGTCGGATCTGGTCAAATGTAAATTGTGGATCAATACTTGTTAATATATTGTTGCTTATTAATTATTTTTGTATTGTGGATCACTATATTTTAATGTATTGTAGATCGTATAGATTTTCTGAAAATAATGAACATTATGTATAACATGACTCCAATCTTAAACAGTATACCAATATATTTTACTGAAAATTAATCAAAATGTTAGTTGTGTTTATAAAATGATGCTATACAAGTGTAACAATTTACATACGTACATGTGTAATGTTAATGAATGATGTCATGTGTTCTATATTATTAAACAATCAGTATCAAACTGTAGAAGTGTTTATTTTTTTCTCTGTAGTAAGGTGACTGGCCCCAGTGGTACAGCTGTCAGACTCACTGCTGGTACTTACTGAGATCAAATCTCAGTTGTAGCATGGGAGTTTTTTATCTTGATACTGGCTCCAACCCAGAGCGAGTGCTCCGCAAGACACAGTAGGTGCATGTACAACACTTGCACCAATGAGTGGTCCACAACTGGTTGATCAAAGAATGTGGTGTGGTATCCTCTCTGTGGGAAAGTGCAAATAAAATATCCCATACTACTAATCAGAAAGAGTAGCCTATATGATAATAGTGGGTTTCCTCTAAAGACCATGAGTCTCAAAACGACATGTGTCTGACACAAGTCGCTGAATAAACAATGTGCTTGGGTCTTGTGTTGTTAAATAATCTTTTTCTTTGCTCAGATAAGGTGATGATCCCAAAGATACATTACTAGAGACATCAGCAATAATTTACAATATAAAAGTACAGGAAAATGGGGATGGGTACATGCCTTCAGTGCCCTGGTATTTTCATGCTTATACAAAGTATATCCTGTTAAAATTTGAAACATATCCACCCACTACTGTTATTAAGGGGCTGTTCACAGTAACTAATGCAATCAAGTTTCAGATGCTCTTAACATCTATACTGGGATTTTCTGTCTTCACAAATTCTCCAGTTGGTAACAAGTCAGCTCTTCAGTTTGGAGCTCTAGACTGCAGTAGCACTGGGATAACGTGACCAGTTTTAGCTTGTAGTGATGTGATGTCACGTCCGTCACACAATAAGTAAATTATTCCAAAAATATAAGTAAAAAATATTTATATTCTTGGGTGTTACAAACATACCTCATATGGTTTGTGTTAAAACAAAATGTAGAGAAAAATGTACACATTTTCATGGAAACATTGCTTTAAAGTGTCAAAATGTCATGTCTGTCACAAAAAATTACCATGAAATGCCTCTTATTCAGAGAGTATTATTTCAGAACAACTTTCCTCTCCCAAATAGTAAATATAAAATTTTGGTATTTTACATTTCAATTAACATTTTATTGATTAATTTTAATCTATATGCTGGCCTGAACCCTCCTCACCTAGCGCATAGCCTACACTGTATGAATAAGAGTTAATCCTACAGTTCTTTCCAGCAACAATCTTTTATATGCATTCTCCCATAGACTGGAAGTGTTTGCCTGCAGTCATGGCCGTAACTGGACTCTTTTATCTTAAATGAAGCCAAAACACTTAATCGTGGAGCAGAGCGAGGAAAAAATATTTGGGTGAGGGGTCTTTGTATATAATTTTTTTTCCATCAATTTCGATGAGGCATTTGCCTCATTTGAGGCATTTGCCTTAATGTAGTTACGGCCATGCCAGTATGGCAGGTTATGAGATCAATCCCCTTCAATGGACATATAGTGCTGCTTCTTGTTCCAGCAAGTAGTGCACAATGGGTGTATCAAAGGTTGTTGTGGGACAATACATATAAAAGACCCACAGCTGCTAATCAAGTCTATTTTGTGTAATTTCTTTTGTAGACCATTTATTACAAAAAAACACCTAATATTTTACTATTTATTATTATTTAAAAAAAAACGTTACTGCAATTGAGATTTGGGTGGTTCGGGGTGGGAATGGGGGGGGGGGGTGGCGGTACTGGCGATAACCCACACGTTAGGTGTGCAAAGATACGATCAAAACCGTATTGCGATATATTGCGATACAGCAAACCCATATGATATAGACTTATAGTATGATATATACACATTGCAATACTTATTGGAGTACAGGTTGATTAATAAATTATTACTATGATGTGATAAAGTCATCTTTTGATAATATCATAATTACTAAACATATCTAACTTGTAATAATTATAGAGATAGACACATTAGATTTATATGTTTCAATGAAGTTTAACTTTTATTTTTATAAGTTACTGTCATAGCCATAGGTTTTATAAGATGAATATATCGCGATACACGAAACCATATAGCGGTATGTATTGCGCTGGGCACGTATTAAAATATACCGGCATATCGTTGAACCCCTACTTGTGCTGTTTACTCATAAAAACGTGAATCGAACACCTTCATTATCCTATCAAATAGGTCAAGCATAAAAGCTTCGTTAAAAATAAATCGTCTTTGTAAACGTAATATTAATTATCAATAAATATTTATGATGTATGTACAAATAATACAAAATATATCAAAATATACAAAAACACGTAAACATATTTTTTTCTTAAAATAGACAAACGACTTGTTCCTCACACCAGACCATCCGACAATGTTCGAGAATATTCGAGAAAGCTAAATATAGAACAACGATTAATATTCGACAATATTCGGGAATCTTCGACGGGTCTATATAAACCCGGAGCCGAGTCGCTATGTCAGTTTTAACACAAAGTTGCAAAGCAACGTGAAAGAAATATAAAGAAGAGGAAACCTTTACGAAGTGTTTCTACGTATCCAGATAACAGTTATTCAGCGGAAAATCAACGTTATACAGAAGTTTATCGTAAGAGACAGTTTCTAGAGAAACAAACCAGAAATTTTGTGTATAAAAATCGCGACAGACTATTTAAAATGGCAAGCAGTAAAGGACCCGCTATTGGAATTGACTTGGGTACGACATACTCGTGCGTTGGGATTTTTCAACATGGAAAAATCGAAATAATTGCCAATGACCAGGGAAACCGGACAACACCCAGTTATGTGGCGTTTACAGACACAGAAAGACTGATCGGCGACGCCGCTAAAAACCAAGTCGCCATGAACCCACAAAATAGTGTGTTCGACGCCAAACGACTGATTGGAAGGAAATTCGACGATTCTTCAGTTCAAAGTGACATGAAACATTGGCCATTTAAGGTGATTAACAACGCTGGAAAGCCAAATGTCGAAGTAGAATACAAGGGCGAGAAGAAAGTGTTCACACCTGAAGAAATCAGTGCTGTTGTGTTGACAAAAATGAAGGAAACTGCTGAGAGTTACGTGGGACAGAAAGTCACAGACGTGGTTATAACTGTCCCAGCGTATTTCAACGACTCGCAGCGACAAGCGACGAAAGATGCGGGAATAATCGCAGGCCTGAACGTTCTCAGAATTGTCAACGAACCAACAGCAGCCGCTCTTGCCTATGGACTGGATAAGAATCTTAAAGGTGAGAAAAACATTCTGATATTCGATCTTGGTGGTGGCACATTTGATGTGTCTATTCTGTCTGTGGATGAGGGATCTATATTTGAAGTGAAGTCAACTGCTGGAGATACTCACCTTGGTGGAGAAGACTTTGATAACAGAATGGTGAGTCATTTTATTCAAGAGTTCAAGAGAAAGTACAAGAAAGACATCAGCAACAGTCCACGTGCAATTCGGCGTCTGCGAACTGCATGTGAACGCGCCAAACGAACTTTGTCGAGCAGTTCCGAAGCCAGCATTGAAATAGATTCCCTTTTCGAAGGCGTAGACTATTACACAAAAATAACCAGAGCTCGTTTTGAGGAACTATGTTCAGATCTGTTCAGGGCTACTTTGGAGCCCGTAGAGAAAGCTCTTAGAGATGCCAAGCTAGATAAATCGAAGATTCACGAAATTGTGCTTGTTGGGGGATCGACCAGAATTCCAAAAATCCAAAACATGTTGAAGAATTTCATGAATGGTAAAGAACTAAACAAGTCAATAAACCCGGACGAGGCCGTAGCTTATGGTGCTGCAGTACAAGCGGCAATACTCAGTGGTGATACCAGCAATGTCATCAAGGATGTCTTACTTGTCGATGTTGCTCCTCTTTCACTTGGTATTGAAACTGCCGGTCAGATGATGACAAAACTAATTGAACGGAACACGACAGTTCCAAAGAAAACGTCGCAGACTTTCACAACGTATTCTGACAACCAACCAGGGGTCACCATTCAAATTTACGAAGGTGAGAGAGCTTTAACTAAAGACAATAATCTCCTTGGTAGATTTGAACTCACTGGGATTCCACCAGCGCCACGAGGAGTTCCCCAGATTGAAGTCACCTTTGATATCGATGCCAATGGAATCTTGAACGTGTCTGCTGTCGACAAGAGTACTGGGAAGTCTAAATCCATCACTATAACCAACGATAGAGGCAGACTGAGTAAAGAGGAGATAGACAGAATGGTGAGTGAGGCGGAGAAGTACAAGGATGAAGACAACAAACACAAGGAGAGAATCAGCTCAAGGAATCAGCTAGAGAACTACATCTTCAGTGTGAAGAGCGCGGTCAGTGAGATTGGCGATAAGCTGGAGAATGCGGACAAGGAGAAAGTCGCGAAGGTCTGTGACGAAGCCATGCAGTGGCTGGACAACAACTCTCTAGCAGAGAAAGACGAATATGAATACAAATACAAGGAACTGCAGAAAGTATGTTCACCAATCATGGCAAAACTTCACGGACAGTCACAAAACAACGGATCCTCTGGATTTAATTCTACTTCAGGTGCACATTCTCGGAATGGACCAACAGTGGAAGAAATGGACTAAAATAATAGAATTAAAGATAATTTATACATATTTTTATATGAATTGTGTGAATGTGCTGATGTACATATGTCTATACAGAAAAAACTGATATGTTAGGTCAAAATGAAAATAACTGATGTCGTTCTCTATGAAGACATTGTTTTCTAGTCGACAGTATTAAATATTGTATTTCCAGAGTAATGGTTTGAATTGTGATTGATTTTATTGTTATCAATAAAATTGTTATTTAAATTGTTAATTTTTGTGATGTTGTTTATTATTATGAGTACAAAAATAGTGTTATCCCATTCTTACGCGATATTAGAATACAGCACTTTGTTTACAGCTAATTACGGTTTCTGTTAAAATTTCTGTGTCATTTTGTTAGATATCAACTATTTTTATATGTTAACAAAAAATGTTTAGCCAGAATTTTTTTTTTTTTTAGTAAACATAAAAAGAAACGTACTTGTGACCAGGAAAGTAAACGAAACTAAATCTTATATTATGTGCAGTTTGTTGTTTAAGATATTTGTTGAAATTAGGATGGTTATACCATAGGAAAGTGCAAATGAAAAAAAGAGAGATGACTTGCCACTTATTAAAAAAGGAGTGACGCAGATTTGTATTTAAAATGTATATTTATTTTGCTAGTTTTAAGACAGATCTCCATTTATTTAAGGGACATAATAGTGGAAATATTAATGGATAAATGTAGTTAACTCCCTTAGTTTATGGATACTTTTATTGCTTGATTTGTCTGTAACTTACAGGTATTGTTAATAATTGAAAATGATCGTTTAACGACACCCCAGCACATTATTTTTTCAACAGCTATTAGGTGTACAACATAAAAAGAACATTATATTAATACAAATTATATATTTTAATAATCATAATTAATCCTAACATGTTTTCTCCATATAAGGTGGTAAACGGTATGTGCTTTTACAATAGCTTTTACTTAGTAGGCGTGGTATTGTATTCTGATAATTTAGTTGTTTTTATTTTGTTCGAACCTAAAAATAATTAACTTTTTGGTCGAACCTAAAACAAATTAACTTTTTGGTCGGTAGAATTTCTTTTACTGAGAAACATAAACTATTAAATTTGAAGATTTGTGAGGTAAATAATTTGTATGAAATGTCTATAATATCTACTGATACAAAATAATTTTAAAATTCGCATTACTACTGTAATAATGTCATCACTATTGCAATACTATGACATTCACCTTTGTATAATAAACTGTCATATAAATACTAGTGTTCATCTCATTCCAATTCTTTCAACTGCCCCTAAATAACGTATATTTATTTTTAAAATTTCTTTTCGGAATGACTAACGATCATACATTTGAAAAAGAAAAGTTTTATAAAATTTGTTATTCACAAGGATTTTACAAAGGAAGTAAAAAATATTTTTTTCGAGAAATAAATAGGGAGCAGCACAGTTTTAGTAAAACAACAACAACAACAACAACAACAAAACTGTATGTAAAAACAGTTAAAAAATTTGCGTAAAATGGATGGGGTGCATCAACAGGGACACTCTCCTTGGTATGAAAACTAAATATCATTAGATAATAGTGAAATACATTTTCACTGTCTCAAGTTTATAAATGTATACTGCACAATAAAAGTTGTGGTTATAAACACATCTAAATAATTACACTGTTCGTGCTGACCTAAAGGCCACTCAAAAAGCTTTAGCAATACACCGACACATTGTAATTGCTCCAAGAATGGTATACCAAAGAACCCATGGTTTGTAGTGTCCTGTCTGTGGTAAAATGCAAATGAAAGCTCTCTTGCTGTTGATAAAAAAGTCGCGTTCTTGACGGCAGCAATTTATTTGCCTCATTCCAAACCACTAATGCGTGTAATTGGCACGCAGGCGGACATAGATCTGTGATGTATTGATAGTCAAGCAGCGTGCTTCACCATTTAAAGAAAAATGAAACCTTCTACTAGTTTGATAATACAAAATGATTTAACCATTAAAAAAATATTACTTATATTTTTCCCTTACAATGACAGTTCGAGTGGCTGGTAAATACCATCTTTTTTTCCCCCGAGCTAAATAAATAAATAAATGGCCTGCCTCTATAATTACCGGTATGTTGTGTGAAATAAGTCAGAATTAATGTCAAAGCACATGGTGGTCGAATGAAGATTCCGGACTCCCAGACTCCCCCAGGTTTGTGACGGATTTTATATATATATATATATATATATATATATATATATATCCCTCAATGCTAACATTTTATATTGGTTTAGAAAAAATAAGATAAGTTGTTCCATTGTCCTTGTTGTTAACGTTTATTGTACAATGACGTGATTTATTTATTTATTTTTATTATATGTTTTAATAACATTTCAAAGGGGAACTATCATAATTGTCTATGGTGACAGGACATCCCGGCAGTCTTTGTATTCCTATCTTGTAAAGCAGAGGCGGATCTAGAAGAGGACTCTAGGAACTCGGCCCTTCCAAAAATTTTGTTTAAAGTTAAAGAAGCCGGGAATCGGCATAATGTTATTGCTTTCCCCACTAAATGGATTTTCTGGATCCGCGACTGTAAAGTATTGTCTGACACGCAGTGTGCCGTCTCTGGGGCGAATACAGAAATTTGGCGAAATAAAGATTTTAAATATTAGTGGAGGTTGTAGTCAAAGTAACATACAACCAATTTTAAGGGAAAACAATTGGTGAACGAAATGGGAGGTTTAAAAAGTTAGATTAGCTTTTGCCTTTCGGCCCATTGAAAATATGCAGGGTTGAAGGAAGGGCCGAACACCCTCTTTTTGCCACAAAGTTGGGGTTTTTTCGTTATAATTTGGTCGTAACTAACTTGAGAAATTCTGCACACCTTTAATACTGGAAATGTTTAAAATATATTTGCAACTCAACTTAAAAAAATTCTGCTTCCTTCCCTACTTTGGGTCGTCCCTTGTTTATGTACTTACTGTAATGTTAATCAAGATGAAGAATATTATCATGTCATGTAGTCATGTCAAGTGTGTCAAGTGTGTCATCGTTCTTTGGTTAAGATAGTGTGTTATTATTATTTATATATTATTGCTATTTTCTTTTATTATTATTATTAATATAAAAAAAACACTATCTGTGTATAAAGAAACTATTTAAAAAAACAGACTACAAAATTTAATATGTATTTGTTAGTGTTGTTGCTGCATCTAGCAGCCAGTGTTTTCTTTCAACACATAGATCTATCAGTGATAGCAAATAGCAGAAAGTTGTACTTGTCCACCAGACTTGTTCAATTTCTAAATTCACTTGTCTGCCGTTATTTTTATTTGTCAGGACAAATAGACAAGTACTTATTTTGAACACTGTTCATCCATTGGAATATGTCTTGGTTTGTATATAGCATGTCTAGTAATTTAATGTGAAATTAATTTTTTAAAACTTGTATTCTCATCATGCTCTTACATGTTGTGCATGTTTCAAGACTATCCTCACTTTGAAATTCTTGTTTTGTATATAGCATGTCTAGTAATTTAATGTGAAATTAACATTTTTAAAATTGTATTCTCATCATGCTCTTACATGTTGTGCATGTTTCAAGACTATCCTCACTTTGAAATTCTTGTGTTTGTTTTAAGAAATATAAATATTATAAATTTAAAGTTGTTGTTACTAAGGAGATGAGATTTATTTTAAAGATCTACTTGATGTGTCTTAGTCTTATGATAGATAATACGAGACCAAAACATGTTGAATATTTATTCTGCCAACTTTCAGTTTTCTCTACACCATGTCTTGTATCTCATTACAGTACGAATTAAACCTATTATTGATGTACAGTGTTACCTCGTTTATCCAGACGTTATCGTTTTTCCGAAATGTGTTCGTATTAACGAATTTCCATACTACTGAAACACTGGGAGTAATCTCCCTTGAAAAATAAATGAAGAAAAAACTATAAACAGAAATATAAGCATTTTATTTAATACAGATTGTATTAACTCACCTCATTGTTGGTTTAGGCAATGTTTATTAACATTTTAACTTTGGGATCGGCCAATAAGCATGAACACAATTTTCAATTCATTTTAATTTTTATATACCTCTCACCTTCTAAAATATAATACACCAAACCTTAATTAATTGTTGCAAAGATCAAGAAAACAGTAAAACAACAATTGTGCTAACTAGCACTTCTACAGTAAGTACCTGATAAGTGTTAAAAAAACAGTGATGTGAAATTCTTTGTAGCCATGTTGGCTCGCATCAATTACGCAACTGGTCATGTGTGATCACTTCTTTTTTGTTCTGTTTGATATTAAAGAAATTAGTGATCTTTGGTTAAATGGAGCAAATTGTCTTTATTTCTCACACATTGTTTTGGATTATGACTGTACAGTGTAGTTTTGTTTTATTGAATGACCGTCCGTAAGGCAGGGTTTCCGGATTACTGGAGTCCGGATAAACGAGGTCTCACTGTATTTGAAAAATTGCTGACATTTTGAAGGCTATTTATTGAATGAAAGGCTGTGATTTTAAATGTCTTTAATGGCTTCATGCTATGTTTTGTTAAAAGCCTTGTTAGTGCACTCTCATTTTGAATAACGCAGTGATTTAATACTAAATGAGGTTACTGCACTGTATCAGACATATTTGTATGATTGTGATTTCAGTTACAGATAGCTGATAACATTGCTGAATGAACAGTGAATGTGATATAAAAATTAGGAAACATTAATATGACTGTTGTTTTGGTAATATGTGCACTATCATTATCATTGTTCAAAGCTGGTGACTATTATGTTAGAACTTTGCTATTTATAGGTGTAATTTCAGAGTAGAAAAAAACCCCTCATTTGTTAGAATGTTTTACATTTAAAAAACATTTTATGCACATTGACAAATAGGACTTGACAGGATAATGTGTGCCAAGTGTCTGTAAGTATGTCTGTCTTTCCATCTGTCTAGTTAGCTTACTTTAGAGTATCGGCTTTGTGTAATGAATTTCAAATGATTTTACTACTACAACAGTTCATTTATTTTACACATTGATGATACATGAAGTATTTTGAGATTGTCTGAAGAAAAAGCAGTTCAAGTTTTACCAAAAAATACATAAGTGCCCTAGCCAGCATTGAGGCTGACGAGACAGTTGCCATGTCTTTTTTTTTCTGACCATGCTTATAAAACTGTTTTCAGTCTCTGGCTACAGCAGTGTACATAGTGCAGACTTCCACATGAGGTTTTAGTAATGTTAATATGTTTTTTTTATATATATTGTGATTTGGTTTCAGTTAATTTTCTGGTTAACATTATTCAACATGGTTCAGCATTTGCATAATCAAAACATCCTTTACATTTAGTATATTTATTTTAGTTTTAAAATTTTAAAATATTAAAAATATATTCTTGTTAATACATTATACCTTGATCTCACTTATTTATTACACATGGACATTAATATTTACTAAAAACAGCCATAATAATAGTACATCCTCTATACCATAGTGAAGTAGATTTTGAGTAATATATATAAGAAAAGAAATTCAAACAAATTGCTTGTGACAGCATTATTAATTTGTAATTGCTTTAAGTTGTTCACAAAAGAAAAATGATATTCACTTCAATGCTTGCCATCATATCTTTGGCAAAATATGACTTGAACTAAAATACAATTTTGAAGTTAGAACATAACTCTTATGTTGTTTAGTTTTAGTATGATATGCATTTTATATATAGAAATTACCATATTTGAGTCACATCATACAAGTGACAGAGATTACTATACGAGTTCCCATATGATAATGTTTATGTTTATATTACAACTATTGTTTTAATTTAACATTACAAATAAAAATGAGTTGTAATATTAAGAGTACAGGAGCTAGTATAGTATTCAGTTTGTTACATGATACTTGAGAATGTATTATACTGTGTACTACATACTTGTGAAAGTATTTGAAGTACTTCAGCAATAGACTTCAAGAAGCCTAGTGGATGTATGAACCTGCAGGATATATGAGTGATATGCATACTGGTTTGTAGTTAAATGTAATCACAGCTTTGTAGACCTGTATTACATTCAGACTCTCTGATACCATTAGAGATAATAATCACAATAATTTTCTTAAATCATGTAAATTGTGAGTTATAGTGTGTGTTATAGTATATTTCCTTATGGTAATGTTTCTGTTCAAAGGCTTAATAGTGTAATGTGCTTTTTTTCACTGTTGATCGAAAGAAGCCAGTTAGAATAATGCCTATTTGTTTGAATGTCTCAAGAGAATGCTCAGTTTTATCAACACTTGTTGATGTTGATTCCCACCAGATTTAATGTTTTTTAATTACAGTATAATATATACATGTATGTTTATTAACGTATTTTAAGATGCTCTGGTTAAAGCCATTATTTTGTTGTTTATCTGCATTTCTCTCAAACAGTCTTAAATTTAAATTAACCTCTTCCAATATTAAAGATCTTTAAAATACTTTTGGATTCCCTCTCCAAGCTATTTTAATCTGTTCATGCTTT